>JAFIRS010003910.1:0-108878 GCA_018342105.1 Gonioctena quinquepunctata | reverse complement strand
GTTTAATGAAGCTTCTTCTTTGGAAAATCGTGATTTATTCTTTGGAAAAAGGTAGCTGAATGATCCTCATGCCACATTCATCTGTAATATCTGTTATTATAAAACCTTTGTCTTTCATTAAGTTATCATTGAAAGCTTCCAACTTCTCAACTATTCCACTTTGTCTAAATATTTCCTCATCAGAACTCCTTCCACCATAAGCTTCACTTATATATGTAATGAGACCACCAGGAGTGACTGCTGTCATGATTTCAATAGTATGCCTCTTTTTATATAGAGAGAGTTCTCAATCTACAACACAAACAACTCTGTTCAACTGGTATCACGGTACAGTCAATAACTGCTCTGACATTCTGAAAAGAAGCGAAAGATTTTGGCATATTTTCTGATATCTCATCCTTAGTTGGCCAAGTAATTGTTGTTTTCAAAATTGTTGTCAATATAATCAACGTTTCATGGAATATAATTCTACATATTGGCTTACTTATGTTGAAAAAAACTGATAGGACAACATACCTCAAATCTGTTTTTAATTTAATGAATGTAAAAATGATGGATTCTCCTAATGAAAGTTTATGCTACCCCATCGGTTCAAAATATGTTAAACCAGTCATTGTAGTCAGTACTTCTTTTCTGACTGCTTCTTCCAAAAGTAGTCCTCTCTTCACTGGTTCAGTTAACAGGGGTTTAGATGCTCCTAAAGTTGTTTAAGCCAGAACTCTTTCCTCAGTTTTACATTTTGCGGTTTCATATGTCCTAGAAGCTGTTACTAGTCCAAACCATAACGGATACCAAGTAGAACATTTCGAGTGGTTTCTCGTTATTTGTTCAGCCGTTTCACATGCCCAATGAATCATTTGTTCAGTCATAAACTCAATTAGAATTTTTGTTTTGAAAATTGAGGGCCAGTCGGTATATGGCTATATTTTCAAATGGTTTATTTTCGAAAAATGAAAATATTCCTCCAGTTCCTGATAAACTCTTCACTTTATTTAGAAATTATCCTTGTCTTTTTCATATTTAAGTAATTTCTCTGTTCATTAGAGCCTTCAATTCAATAATTTTATACTCTTTTCCCATTGTTGATAATTTTGATTTTTTCCAGTAGCATGTCTGTGAAGTTACAGAGGGTTCTTCACTTCTTCTATGGAGCCACATCAAAAATGCCAGTCCATGTTTACATCCACCTGGAAAATACAATGTATCGTATGAAACACATATCCTCCGATTCAGTTTTAGAAACGAATGTTATGCATCTTCCCAAAATTCCAAGAGTTTTTTTGTTCTAACTTTTTTGTCCCAACTCACAAATTCTTCAAATATATTTGATTATCTGAATTGTCAAAACATTTTTTCAATATACTGAATATACACTAAATATATAGGTAGAAACGGAGTTTGCAACACTTAATGTATGAGACATATGGGAACAAAATATATTATGGAATGACATAGTTAACTCTTGAAAATGAAGATGCTCTTCTCTACACTCTAACTCGATTAATTCAGAATCAATTTGAATCTTGCCATTTGTTCGGTAATCTGTACCAAGAAACCCCTCAATAAATGGATTTATTATCATAACTTATTTATTTTGGCCAAATTTCCGCCAGATGTACCCATTCGTTTTTTATAATTCACTGGTAATCAGTATGGAAAACCAATTCCTTTCAGTATAAGTCATATGAAAATGCCGACTTACTTTCCTGATCCATTACACACATATAGTGAGCAGATTCCGACTGGTCGTAAGAAAGTGTATTTATTTCATCCCGCATCCTTCGCAAATAAAATAAAATATATTTTGACACGACGACATCTGTGATAATGTGGGTTTCTCGACTAATTCAATTTCAACTAATTATACAAAATCAAATTAACACTCTCTCGTTTACGAAGCTTCTAATTCAGTAAATTGGGGCTCTCGAGTTGAACAGCAACTCTAATAAGGTCTGAGATAACACCGTTAGTGTAATCGAGTTTTCTGAACTCGCTTGGGTTGACGTTTTAGAAATTGGAAAAGAAAATAGCCGAGAGTAAGAAGTCAATAGTCCCAACAAATTTCGATTGTTTGAATTGAGCACTTCCAATATATTTTTTTCTGGCGATTATCACAAAAAATAAGTTAATTGAAATGGGTTTTTTGTTCTTTGTCATTATCTTTGGAATATCTATTTATTTGAAATATAAGTTAGGTAATGAACAGAAGGAAGGGGTAATATATTGTTCGTAGAATCCTGAAATATTATGGTTGTATAATAATAGTTGGACGAATAATAACAATGACGTGAATGAAATGGGAAATTGTGAACGAATGCGCTCTCCAACTGTATGGATGAAAAATATGAAGATGAACATTTTTGTATGATATTCATTTATGTATTGGTGTGCGGATCAGTTTTTTTTCATGATGAACACAAAGAACATATACCTAGCATATAGACTATTCAACTATTGAAAAAAAGTTCGGAGTCGTAACGGAACAATTAACAAAAAGTTAATTCGGAAAAATCTGAATTCGACCCACTTTTCACACAATCCCGTTTCTCTCGTTATTATGGACGCATGAATGTTGAATTGAAAGAATCGATAAAAAAACAAAAATTCACTCAATGACTGGGAGTGGGGAGTGGAGAAAAATAACCTTGAGTAATACATACTGCATATCACCAGCGATGATCAAACATATATTTCCGAAAAGTGATATTGGAAGGAAAATTCCACACCTCATTTTCGACCAATTGAAAGCCTGATTTGTATCGTTACCATAGCAACTGAAAAGTTAATAGTAAAAGTCATTTATTACAGTTTACCATATAATATGTACTTGAAAATTCAAAATTCACGTCAAAGTTAGAATTACTAGGTTTGACATGAATTCCATGGTTCTAGACGTTTAACTACAATGAACTAATTAATTATCTGTATACTTTGCGACTATATAGTAGATTAGATTCATTCAAAAAGAAAAATTAAACCATTATTAACTTTTCTGTGGAAGTTTTATTCAACTGAAGTGGGTAACTGAGAAATTATGTCTCCTCGAAATGATAGAGAACTATTATTATACTATCACATATTATTTGGTTTACTTGCTTAACCAATTTATATTATTATTTTTTTAATACCTATCACATTATTTTCTACCAACTTTGTTGAAATGAATTTGTGAAAAACTGAGAGATTGAGCTACTATCAACTTACTTTTTGTTATTTTGTATAACTTAAGTAGATTAATTGTATTTTATTTAACCTAATATTACGCGTGCAAATTCCATTGATAAATCCACTTGAATTCCCTGTAAAAAATATATTTCTACCAACGTTAACGAAATAATTTTTCTCAAATCTGGGAAATTGAGCTACTATCGACTTATTTTTTATCATTTTGTGTAACTAAAGTAGATTAATTGTGTTTTATTTAACCCACAATGTTATGCATGTGAATTTTATTAATACTAAATACTGCTTCGAGTTCCTTGTAACAAAATATATTTCCACCAACTTTGGTGGATTAAAGTAAGTCAAGAATAATGGTTTGAACTACCACCAGCTGCCTTATTATTATTCAGCGTAACTAATGTCGGTATTTTATATTTTATTTAGCGTAATCTTAACTGGAGTCTTGGTCCAAAATTGTCTCTCAGATAACTCCTTTAATTTTAAACAATACAAATTCAGAATTTTCAGAGTAGAAATTCAGAACAGATTTAGAAATGAAACCACCGATATTGATAGCTGAATACATATAGCTGCTCAAATATTAAGTAAAGAAAAATATTTGTATCACCCGTATAAGCAAATTCGATATATTACGCATCAAAGAACATTATTAATTATTATTACTGTTATTTTGACCACTAGTATTACTATGATATTATTATTTGTAACATTAAATGTACAATTGGGGTGGCATTTTTTTCAATTTCAAATGGGACCAACTTCGAAGAACACCCTATCCAATGAAAGAAGAATCATCGGAATCGGACTCTTCTGCGAAAAGTTATGCGTGGTCATACATAAAAAAAAATATATGCGTCGACTAAAGAACCTCCTCCCTTTTTATTTCGTCGGTTGAAAAAATATACGCGTCGACTAGAGAACCTCCTCCTTTTTGGTTTCGTTGGTTGAAAATGGCATATGTTATGATTCATAATAATTAAAATTCAAAATATGCATGCGGTCTTTTTTGATTAAAAAAACGCAAAAAATGCATTTTATCGGATGAGTTTGTAAGAGCTTTCACTGTGACTAGCTGCACCTACTTATTTATTAATGTAATAAATGTAGTATGATTAATCATCTCGGATCTGTAGCTATAGATTTAGAAATGTCCACACTGATAGCTGCAAAAAGCAACCATCACATTAAAACTATCAATTCCATCAATAAAAAATTGGAATACTAGATGAAAAATCTTTAACAACCCTCCTGGAGACCGAAGGCATGAAAGGTATCCCATTTTATTCCATAAGGATACGACCTGAGCTCTTATGCGCACTTCGGGGTGAGGAGGATCTGCTACCAATCTCTGAGGGGGAGGCAAAGCACATTACATCATGCCTTTTATTGGTAATGGAATTTGGGATGGTTTTTAAGAGGGTGCACTGGTTTATCTCAGAAGAGGGCGATGCGAGGATCACGGAGAGGACGCGCAGCTGGTAGATGAAAGCATCCTCCACCATCTGGATGCCGGAAGAGGAGTGCAACAACGTTGCACCCAAGAGGAAGTGGCGGTAAAAAACGCTCTCCGCGGCAAGTATCAGCAGAAACGCCGGCAGATCTGGTCATCAGAACTGTCGGGCATGAACAGAGTTTCTGCCACCAACATGTTTGCCGTTCCGATATTAATCTATTCCTTTGGGGTAGTGAAGTGGACCCTGGAAGAGCTGCGTAGAATTGACGTAAAGACTCGCAAAATGATGCACCTAAATCGTAGTTTGCATCCTGAAATCGTCCGTTCCACGGTTGTACCTCTCCCGAAAACAAGGAGGTCGTGGACTCCTGAATTTGGAGTGTCTACACAACAGGATGGTGCTGGATGGAGCCTGTAAAGTCATCAGGAGCTTGAATCCCCTTCTCTGCATGGTCAAAGACCATGAGATCACAGGGAAAGGAGCGTTTCTTTTCGAAGGCAGCAATCCGTGCAGCTGATGAACTCGGTATTGTATTCGACACCGAGCGGGAAATCCAAGACTCTATCACCGAGTTGGAGCCTGGTCGACGGAGAGTCCACATAAAAGCTGCAGAGAATACTGTACATCTGCAGTTCCACAAGGATAAGCCGATGCATGGAATCTTCTACAAACATATTGAAGACCACGGCTCATCCAAAAGGCTGACCTTTGCTTTCCTTAGATCAGGTGGACTCAAGTCGGAGACTGAGGGATTCATCATGGCTTGCCGAAACGGTGTTTTCAACACTCTCGTCTACCGAAGCCGCGTGATGGGTATGGAGGTCCCTGATGCGAGATGCAGGGCCTGCCGTGGAGCGCCTGAGACCATCATTCACTTGCTGTCAGCATGTACAGCATATGCGGTCTCAGCCTATTCCATCGTCATAACGCGGCGTTACGAGTGCTGTATTATCATTTACGACACTCGTACGGTATCGATGAGACATCAGTCCTGCCATACGCTCGGGGGGATATTGAGTCGTTGTAGTGAATGGGAGGTGCCAAATTTATTGGAACCACTCATTCCCCACCCTCAGGCAAATACAAGCCAATAAGCCTGATGTAGTCCGCTTCGACCGCAATGAAAAAACAATATATGTGATAGAGTTTTCGGCTCCGGGCGAGACGAATATCGTGCGAAAAGAGAAGGAGAAACGGACGAAGTATCGAGATTTACTCTTCCAGACCATTCTGTGAAGATAGTGGTTCTGATTATAGGGGGAGAGGTCATTGGTTTATTTAACCAGCACGATTTTCCGAATGGGTCGGAGCTTCGTAAGTAAGGGCCTGACTGGAATTGGTCAAAACGAGAAAAATAATAATAATAATAATATATATATATATAATCTAACCTCTTGCACACCCGTGAATGACGGGTGTATAATGTAATTTTATAATGAATTACAATGGTTAAAAATCTGAAAAAAAATATTTGAAAACATGTTTTGTCCTTTGTGAAGTTTGACAAAAAATATTGGTTAGCTGCCCGCCTAATTACACCTGCTTTCCCTTTGACAATTTTCGATTCAACTCGACATTTGAATAATGTAGAATGTTGAACAAATTATGTTCAAACTAATTCTCCTGCACATCGCATACTGTTTTTTGATTGGTTGCTAATAAGAATATTTCATTCACCAACCAATAACAAAACACTAGTACATTCTAACAAACTTTCGCTCGTAGACAGCTTTGTAAACCGTGCATGCGAGATTCTTGCTTGACAAGTATTCTGTGTTCAGTTCACATGTAGTTCTGAATCACTTCATACAAAGATCGCGATATAAAAATATTCAATTGCGTCTGTTTCTTACGAGTAACTGTGATAATTATGATGTGTGCCTCTAAGCAGAGTACGAAGTCAACTTGTTTCAATTTCATCGCCAGTTTGAATGCAACAAGGTCACTTTTTTCTTCACTTGTTTATTGAATATCTATCTCAGGCAGCCTGCAATGTGTATATTTACCACACAATCAGTTTAACATTCTACATTATTCAAATGTCAAGTTAAATATTTATTGCATTCGGAAATTGTCAAAGTGAAAGGAGCTGAAATTAGGCGGGCAGAACTACCCAAAATTTTGTCAAATTTTGCAAAAAACAAAATATGTTTTAAATTTGTTTTCCCAGTTTTTTTACCACTGTATTCCGTTATCAAATGGTATTATACACTTGTCATTCACGGGTGTGCAAAGCCTCAGATTACACCCTGTATATATATATATATATATATATATATATAGAGGATTGTATTTGGCAGGTTTCGCAGTCACTTATTCAAAGAAAATGTTCTCTTTTCTGTTCAAGCTTTTGTGATTTATTATCTATTCTTCTGAGTATATATGATAGTCTCAATTCATTGTTTTCTACAATAGGCCGTACAAGAATGAATAATTGCCTCGATTTTATACTGTATTATTTAGCTATTTTATAACCTCACATTTCGTAAGTACGAACAATTTTATTTCTGTAACATTACTAATCAATATCATTGTTAATTCAGAGTTCCTGAAGTAGAGATAATGAATCTCGGAAGCTTGAACAGAAAAAAGAGCATTTTCTTTGAATAAGTGACTGCGAAACCTGCCAAATACAATCCTCTCTCTACCATCCAGTCGAAAACAATATATAAATATATATATATATATATATATATATTTGTATTGTTAGTAATCTTCCATGAGAAGTGACACCCACTGAATAAACAAACTCACACCTCTCTATATATTCGATTTCTTTGTTTTTCTTTGACACAGAGAGAATAATTTTTCTTCATTTTATGTCCCTATGATACGTGAAAGCTGAAAGCGATCCATATGCAAATTTTCCTCTTTTCACCATGTATTAACACGAACTCCTTCCTGTACCTTTCTAATACGTATTTCTTTCTTTTCCAGGTAATCATCAATCATTTTGGCTGACAGCGTGACGTGAGGTAACCGTTTTCCTTTCTGTAGTCGACGGGAATTATGAAGGGATAATTTATTACTCATTTGTTGATTTTGATGAATTTTGGAAGCAATGGTGGAGTCAATAACTCTTTTCCTATTTTTTAAGGAATGGAATAGTTCTAAACAGAAAAATGATTTGAAAGATATTCCACCCTACTTCCAGTTTTTCTTACAATTCGACAGAAGTCAATGAAAATTATCAATAATAGGAATGGAATTCAGTAATATCATGATAACTTCAGTGAAAAGGCTTTCCAATATCGTAACATGTGTTTACATTATCGAAAATTATGTGCGTAGAAATCTATGTTTCTTCCTTACAGTGCAGTGTGTGCATATATTCTGAATGATGACAGTTGAAAGGATATTGAATAAAATATACCAATAAAATTTCTCGCTAATCTTGAAAATCCCCAAAAGTTTTTATTGAAAAAACTATATAACTTTTCATTTCAAATGTTGTAATACAGTGTAATGATATGAGGCTAATGATATCAAATTGAAATCCTAATTATCATTCCATTCAACACATAGTTTTTTCCAAGTTGATCTCCATAATATCTACACAATTTCAAGTTAGATCTTCCGTTAGTTAGTTAGTTAGTTTTTCAGTTAGTTAGTTTTTCAGTTGGAATCATAAAAATTGTAGTTCTGGCTCTCTGTTACAAATGAATAAATCGTATTGAATCTCATTTGAGAGTTCCATTCCTAGAGATGTATAAATGTGTAAGCTCTAACTTACTTCAGTTTTATCCGATCGAAAAAATCCGCCATTTATGTCACGGGCGAAAGAGAGGCATGAAATGATGTTTCAAAATGAGTGAGGTAAGTTCAAATATAGTGAACTCGAACAGATGAGAAATTGAAGTGGTATAGTCGAATGCAGAAAAGCGTCTGAAAGTGATAAATCAGTTCACTGATAAATGGAGATTGCTGTCAGGCTGAACAGCTGATTACTGACGGAAAACCAATAAGACAACGAAAAATATTCCACTAGAACCGCAGAAGGTTAACTCAAGGCCATAAATTCACAAAATTACATAATGAAATACAGTGTTAGGGATGGAAAGTATGGCATTAGATATATATATATATATATATATTATATATATATTATATATATATATATATATATATATATATATATATATATATATATATATATATATATATACCGTGTGTAACAGGATCATGGTACACCCCGTATCTCCTTTAGTTTTGAAGGTAATTGATTGAAATTTGGGATGTCACGTAAACATTAAGGGCTTTTTTGACCTACAAATGATATTTTTTTCACTTCCGGTTTCACCGGAAGTGATACCAACTTTCGATTTTTGGATAGAACACCCTGTATATTTTTACATTTCTGAAATCTGCATAATTTTCTTAATCAAATGATTCCAAATAAGTGACATTTCAAACATCAATATTTTTGATAAATCAATTTTTAGTTTTCCATTTAAGTGTGCCATGATGGTTCCGATTCATTCCAATTCACCCGTCAATGCTAGAAAATCGAAATCCCGTCAAAAATACTAAATTGCGTTTTTTATGAGCAATTAAAGTTTTCGTAATCGATTTTGGGGTAAAACTCAATTTTTTCAAATGGAACCATATTGGTACCGTGGTAACATTTATTGGTACTTTTAATAAGGAATTTATTCATACCTGCTAATAAAATGTGCGATAAATACAATCAAAATTACAGCTGAAAGAAAATAAGATAATACAATTACTTTGTTCTAATTGAATGCTAAGAAGTTACTAAGGTGGCCTTAAAATACAAAAAATGAACACAAAACATTACAACAGTTGTTCGAAATGCTGTCCATTAATGTCAATGCACTTCTGAACTCGCATAGCTGTTTCTTGGAGAAAGTTCGCTAATTGCTGGCCGTTATACTATCAATTGCGCGTCTTACACGCGGGTTGTGACGGCGGTTGCATAGACAATGTTTCTTAAATGGCGCCAAACAAAGAAGTCAAGAGGTGTCAAATCAGGTGACCTTGGAGGACATCGCACAGGACCATTTGTCGAAATTACGTTTTCTTGGAATGCCTGTTGAAGGTATTCAGTTACTATTCTTGAATTATGGGGAGGAGCACCATCTTGTTGGAAATACATTCCCTGTCGTAGATGGACAGGTAATTCAGTTAATCTGTCCTCAATTTCATTTTGCAGAAATCCTAAGTTCCAGTCAAGCGTCATTCAAATATTATTGGACCAATTATTCTACGACCGAGTATTCCAAGCCAAACATTGAAACCGAACCGCACTTGAAAGTTACCCTCCCTCAATAAATTTTGATTCTCTTTTGACCAATATCTTGTATTTTGTCGGTTAAATGATCCCATGTTTGTGAACCTAGACTCGTCCGAAAATAAAATCCTTCCCAAAAAAGCATCGTTTGGCTGCACATTATTCTGCAAGATCCAATTGCAATATTTCCATCCTACGTTCATAATCATTTTCGTGCTGGTGCTGGTGCAATTGATATTTGAAAGATGTATAATTATGTTTGTGCAAGATTCGGCTTACCGTTTGGTGACTAATTTCCAATTCAAACACAATTTGCCCTAAAGAAATAGTCTTATCAACTTCTATTCCATCTGAAACATTAATGTCCGTTCCTTCGTCAATAATAACGTTCTCTTCGGAATCATGGTTGGGCTCTCTTCGGAATTGATTGATTGATTAGAATAATTTCTCGCTGGACATTGTCTATCAGGATATCGGTTGGCATAAAGGTTCCTAGCCGCAACGGCATTTTTCTGCATTCCCCATAAATAATCAACATGTCCACTTTTTCATCCCTTGTATGAATGTGGGGCATTTTGAATGAAAATAGCAACAAATGTAAAGACTTTTCCAATACACAATAAAAACACCGATAAACCAATACCTATTTATTTGACAATCTGAATGAACAATTCCATTGTTTTCAAAGCCTCCTTAGTAACTGATTACTTTCAACAGGCATTCGAAGCTATGCAAGTTCAGAAGTGCATTGACGTTAATGGACAGCATTTCGAACAATTGTTGTATGTTTTGTGTTCATTTTTTGTATTTCAAAGCCACCTTAGTAACTTCTTAGCATTAAATTAGAACAAAGTAATTGTATTATCTTATTTTCTATTAGTTCTAATTTTGATTGTATTCATCGCACATTTTATTAGCAAGTATGAATACATTCCTCATTAATAGTACCAATAAATGGTACCACGGTACCAATATGGTTCCATTTGAACAAATTGAGTTTTACCCCAAATTCGATTACGATGAACTTTATTTGCTCATAAAAAACGCAATTTAGTATTTTTGACGGGATTTCGATTTTTCTAGCATTAGACGGGTGAATTGGAATAAATCGGAACCATCATGGCACACTTAAATGGAAAACTAAAGACTGAAATATCAAAAATATTGACGTTTGAAATGTTACTTATGTGGTATCATTGGATTGAGAAAATTATGCAGATTCTAGAAATGTAATAATAGCCAGGGCGTTTTATTAAAAAATCGAAAGTTGGTATCACTTCCGGCGAAACCGGAAGTGAAAAAAAATCATTTGTAGGTCAAAGAGTGCCGCTTATTATGTTCATGTGACATTCCAAATTTCAATCAATTACCTTCAAAACTAAAGGAGATATGGGGGGTGTACCATGATCCTGTTACACACGGTATATGTATACCTTTCGAAACAACATTTTATTCAAATGCACTAAATGAAAAAATAATTCCTTCAGATGTGCTGCCGCACAAGAATACCTATATTGTATTCCAACTGAAAATATTGCGCGGTAAGCTTTTAAGTATGTTAATCAGAGAATAACTAACGTCACGAATCTGAAGGAATTATCCTTCAATTTTCAATAGATTTTGACAAACCTTCATAATCTTCTACCGCAAAACCGAGATGGACCATAAATCACAAAACTCATACGTCATCTTGAATTTTGAAAATGAATTTATAATTTCTAACCACAAAAATTCTGACATCAATTTCGAGTAAAATTGGACCATGAATGACAAAACTTGTTCACCATCTTGGAACCGTCATGTTGGATTCTTGAATTCACAAATATATGAACATTCCAGTCAGGTGCTCGCAGTTTGATCCGATGGGTAGGCATATTTGCCATCACCTAGGCTATCCTGTTAGATCAGAGAATTGCAGAACACGTTTCTCGTGTTAGATCGATCGGCAATTTGTCGAAGGACTATTTGTTTTTCACTTGAATTGTGAACGGTGATGAAGGTCAATCATTGATGACGTAAATATTTTCCACTCACCTATTCCCGTCTGGATTATTGACCGACGAAAAAAAGGAGGAGGTTCTCTAGTCGACGCATATTATTTTTCTTATGGATGACCACGCATAACTTCTTAAGGAGTAGTCCGATTTTGATTTTTTTTAATAGATAGGGTATACCTCTAAGTTTGTCCCATTTGAATTCGAAAACAAAAATTCACCCCTAATGGAGGAAATGATTTATTAATCTTACATCTGTGAATAAATTCTGTTGAACCTTGGCACACATATGTAGTTCTGATAACACTACAACATAATGGAGGACCAGAGTTAATCTGATGATGGAGACGAAAGACAGTCGAGGGATTTCCCCGAAGGTTCATAGCAGCTACCTTGTGTTTGGGGTAATATTTACATATATTGTTGTGATAGGCTCTTTATTATATTAATATTATGGTAGGTTTGTTTCAGTAATTTCCTTTTCATTTAATAATTCTAAAAATAATTACCTATCATAACAGGAATGAAACTCCGGCTCTCAACACTCTTTTCACCTTATCTCAGCTCAGTCGGTACGCCTATGGAGTCTGAGTCATCTCTGTTCTCAACGGCAGGTTCAGTAGTGCCAACTCGGTGCGCTGCTTGATGTCAAAAGGTGCTATTTTGTGGGAAAATTATGGTTAGATGTTTAATAGATAAACACAGAAAGCAGAAAAATCGTCAAATAGTTGTTTTTAATGAAATAAATCCTTAAAACTGACCTACTCTGCGAAATCTAACTTATCTAGCTAAAACAGTAATCTGAAATGGCAAAACTTATTGATGTGTGATAAATACCAGTTGAATGAACATTGAAGGTAATGAAGAGTCTGTGAGCATCGAAGAATCATTCAGTGTTCAAAAGAAAGGACACAAGTGATCAACTAACCAATATGAGTTTCTGGACCGGATACGTTGCACTTTAGTTAGTTCTGCTTATGAAATACCTGGTAATTCTTTCTTTGTGGTGTTCGCATGCCTCTTGGAAGTGTTCGTGCTTACTGGAACATACAGCTACACTGCAAAAAGACCCTTTTTGTTCCTGGGAATGATATGGACTGGATTTTATTTTCATAAGGTGGGTGGTTTCTTCTTGTTTGCTCATTTTTCCATTTGTATGTGAATCAGTTGTATCAGTTTCAGATAGTTCTGCTTGTTTTTATCTTGATTTTTGTTATATTTTTCTCTCTGAATTTGGTATCTGACATTTATTTTTCATCCCTCCCAAGCTTGTTACATTTTCTCCTTCCTGGCTACACACACATTTTGTTTTTTCACAAATTTTAAAATTTATTGCCACTTTCTATATCACTGTTTTTATTCTAACTTATTCAATGATTTATTACAATATCTAATTCTAACCTTATATGTACAAATTTGGTTAAAATTCATATTTGACATTTTTCGGTGTTCATAATTTTTATATTCATTGTTTGCCTCACATTGTTTTTGACATCTCGCTGTTGGGTTTCCTCCTGATATGATTAACCATACAGGATGTTTCAACTTGTATATTATTTGATCTACTTGAAAGACAAAGTTTTTTCATGAATTTAAATTTTCATATTATTTTATTGTTTGATAAAATTGAATGTATTGTTGGTCACATACTTATGACAATAGAGATACTTCAGGACTGACTTTTTGATATATGTGCGTTGACTAGAACATGTTATAAGATTCTAAAACAGTAAAAAGTATAGAAAAATTGTAAAACAAACCACGATTACTTGAATACCTAATAATAATAATGAATTATCAGTTTCATTATTTTATAAACATTTCCTAAAATAACAATATGAATATAATTACATGTCCTGACTACTGACTCACTGATTGACTGATATACCATCAACAACCAAACCACTCCACCTAAGAGCTGACATTTTGACAGCTGAAAAGTGGAGTAAGTTTATGCTTTGCATGACTGTAATGATAAATTAATCAATCTTTATCAATCTTGGGAAATATATGATGGATGTTTCATTCTCAAATAGATCGAATACGACAAATAAAACTAATAAGAATCGTTGGTAACAACCGACATCAAAACTTCCAGTGATAAACTGAGGGATCTCTTCATTTCTGCAAAAGCAACATGAAAAACTTAAACATCACTACAACATGATGAGAGCAGAACACATGCATTGTGTCCAGATGACCAGAAAAATAATTTTTATGTGGACTTATTCAGGAATCTGAAAATAAAATAAAACTTTTTGGGAAATCGTAAATAAACTCAGAAATATGAATCAAACAACCCCAATATGGAAATTCTGAATAATAATCATGGAATAACAAACCCCAAACAAAAAAATCATAGCTGATACCTTTGATGATTTCTTCACTGTGGCCCCAAAAAGTGTGGTGCAGTCTATGAAAAAGTAGGAGAATTTCGACTTTTCTGGTGAAAGCAACATGAACTCTATTGTCTTGATCCCTTTTTCGGAAGTTGAAATGCGAAGGATGGTGTCTGAGCTGAAGAATGAAATGTTCGCAGGCCCAGATGAAATCCCCTCAGGTTTAATTAGAGAATCCGGTGAAGAACTAGCTAGTATCTTGACCCACTCAGTGAATCACTCTGTCACAACATTTTTTTTCTCCAAATTGCTTGAAGTCAGCAAAGATTGCCCCGGTTTATGAAAAGAGAGAACCTGCATCGAGAACCTGCATCGAGAACCAGTCTCTGGTCTCTCCCCAATTGCAGAGGGGACGGGGTACTGCATGCTTGACAGATGCATTCCTTTTATCGATAAATATAACCTAAACGGTACAAGTATCAAATGAAGATAAAATATATTTTCGAATTTTTTGGGAAAATGAAACGAATTATTTTCTTTTCTAAACAACTCCTTGAGTATACACAGTATGTTATTTCATTGGGGTCCTGTATAGTTATTCAATTATGTTTTTATCAACAAAAAAACCTTGTTTCTAATAATACCCCGAAGCTAAGACCCAAAGACCCTGCAATGGATGTACACGTCGATAGTGAGACCGACCATCACCTATGGGGCAGTGGTCTGGGGCAGCAGAACTGAGCTGGCTAGTACAAGGACAAATCTATCGAAAAAGACTAGCCATGTTTGCATAACAGGTGCAATGAGAACGTGCCCAACGGCAGCCATGGAGGTAATCCTAAGCCTTACACCCCTCCATCTAGTAGTGGAGAGTATAGCGATAAGGACAACCTACAGAATTACCAGAGAGGGAGCCACCAAACGCAAGTTTCGACTCCTTCCTGGAAATCACCAAACCTGGTATATGTCCCAAGATGAGATGACAAAAAAGTTCAGCTTTGTAAAAAACAACAAAAGCTAGTAGCAAAAGTGAATGGGACAAAGACACCATCCCAAGACTAAGAGGAGTGCTATCAAATGGTAACAGATGGATCTAGAACAACAGAGGAACTGGAGTAGGAGTATATGGGCCCGGACCAAATACTACGAAAGCCTAGGCAAATCCCTAAGCATTTGCCAAGTGAAAATTTAGAAATAAATTTCCGCAGACAGTCTAGCAGCCATTAATGCTCTGAACTCCCATTCAATCAAGTTCAAGATGGTTTTGAGTACCTAGAGAAACTAAATCAACTGGGCAAGAACAACACAGTAACCCTCTTATGTGTTCGGGGCACACTGGAGGGGAGGGTAATGAAATGGCAGACTACTTGCAAAAAAGGAGCTGAAACACCATATCTGGTACCTGAACCCTTCTGCGGAATGAGTACCAGCACAATACTGGAGGAACTTTCGAAAGAAGTACATAACAAAAGATCCCAATACTGGATAGAATCACAAGAAATGAGGCAGGCCAAGATACTACTGGGAAACTACAACCAGAAGAGATCAAATGACTGCACCAGCAAGAGTAAAATAGCTCAGGATACTAACGAAAATTCTTACAGGGCACTGCCGATTGAGAGGGCATCTTCAGAAACTCGGAATAGTAGTGGGAGAAGAATGCAGGTTCTGCGAGGAAGAGGACGGAACCTCTATCCACATTCTCTCAGAATGCATCATCCTGCAAAATCCGAGGGCACGATACCTTGGAGATTATCATCATCTACCTCTCCTGAAGCCATCAGACATCCTGAACTTTTCAAAAGCCATAGGACTGGATGAACTGCTCTAGTCGTTGAGACATCCTAAACGGCTGGGCAGCAAAAGGGGACACAATAGACGTTATAGGTCGCAGTGTATTGACACCTCTACCAAATAGAATAGAATAAGGTGAATGATTGAAACACGATGAACAATTACAGGGTGATTCAAAAGTACTTTGACATACTCCAGGAGGTGATTCCTCACAATATTTTAATATGAATTGTCCAAATGAATATATGTCCGGAAACGTTTCGTTTCCAAGATACAGGGTGTTAAAATTTTATTTTCATTTCTGTTTTTTTCAATAACTTTCGAAATACTGACCCTAATTGAACAAAAATTGGTATTGAGAGGTTTTTTGAGGTGTCGAATTCGAATCCGATGTTATCATTGCCCTTACTGGTGGAGGGCGCCACCTGCACGTCTTTTTCTTTTTTGAAGATTCATAACTTTTTGAGCGTTCTTCTAGAACATTTTTTAGTAGAAATTTCAATTTATCTATCATATCTTCGTTAAAAAGATAGCCCTGTTACAAGTCGCTCTAAGCAACCGTTTTCTAGATATTTGGACCTGAATATATATCATTTGATAATCGATGCGTGTTAAAGTTATTACCATTATTCTGCATTTTGCACAAGAGGAAATGAAGTTGACGTTCAAGTAAGTAAGTCTGGTTTCTTGTAGGGGGCGCCACCTATTCTATTTATTTTTACTCGTTTGAAATAGTTATTTTTGTATCAAGGGTGCAAAATCTGTATTTGTTTTAATGAAATTTGCAAGAAATATCAACATTTTATTTCAAGAAATTTTGAATATGCAGAATAAAATAAAATAAAGGAAACTAAATTGTATTCAAATACATTGTTCAGAGTGTCCACCTTCAGCGAAGATACAGGATTTCAGTCTACTAGTCATTGAATCTCGTAGGCGCTCAAAAATTATTGGTGTGTTTCTTATTGTTTCACAGGCGTCTACTATTCGGTTTCTTAGATCTTCCCCGTTCGCTACTGGAGTTTTATAAACTAGTGATTTCAAATGTCCCCAAAAATTAAAATCTAGCGGGCTTAGATATGGAGACCTTGGTGCCCACGGCCCACGTCTGGTTAGGTTCTTCTACACCCCTACCGATCCATCGATTTGGGATAGACAGTGTTGAGGAATTCCCTGGCTACAACGCTGAAATGGGCCGGAGCCTCATCATGCATAAACCACATGCGGATACGAATTTCTTATGATACATTCGGAAGTAGTCCCTGCAATTCATTTTCTTGAAAGTGTCTGCGCCATTCAGTCGTGAAAGAGTTGTGCCATTCAGTCGGAACGGAAGAAAGAAAGAAAGGACCTATCAAGTAATTATCAATTATTGCCGGCGATACATTTCAGAAAATTTATTCTGATAATGTCACTAACTGCGTGCGGATTTTCCAGAGTCCAAACATGGTTGTTATGAAAACTTGTGATAGCATTTCGGGAGAAGTTTGCCTCGTCCATAAAGAGTACATATCTTAAAATTGAGGATTTCCAGGCAATTTTCTCAAAAACCACTAACACATAGTAATGCGTTGGGGAAAAGTCTCGTGGCAAAAGAGCTTGTATCCTTTAAATATGGTATGGATGAAATTGTTGATCGTGGATAATTCTCCAAACTGAGTAGAATTGAGAGCTTCACCAATTATTCTTGTACTTGTTTCTGGATTCTCCTCGAGAGCGTTCAAAACAGCGTCTTCCAATTCTGGAGTTTCGACTGCTCGTGGTCTTTCAAAAATATCAGCAGCCCTCTTGAAGCTACCTGTTTCGCCTAACGACGGTGGAGACTGGTAACTGTTGGAGCTGAAGGCAGAATTCGTAGAAATGCTCCTGTAAAACGTCTTGCTCGCGCATTGCCATCCAAGGGCCAACGGAATGCATTCAGCTAAATGAACATTTTGTTTAAATAAAAACATTTTTTCAAAATTAGTATTTTAATACTTACAGAAATTTCAACAGAACAACAAAACGTTCAACTGTCACATAATATGTAATCACCAAAACTACTTACTTAAACGTCAAATTCATTTCCTTAGCATTCTTGTGAAAAATGCAAAATAATCGTAATAACTTGTAACAAGTAGATATGCTAGAAAAATTTAATTTTTACTGAAAAATGTGCTAGAAGTACGAATTAAAACAAAAGACGTATAGATGGTGCCCCCTATGAGTAAGAGCAATAATAACATCAGGTTCGAATTCGACAAATAATAATTTTCCAATTCTTGCGGAGAAGGCCGTGGCGAGTCGACGACGAGCGTTAGATATGCTGAAGTTGGCTCTGCCAAACAAAACACTGGGTCAATAGTGATTGGTTGGTCCGTTATTTTGTTTCGAATATGTCTTTCTTTCATCAAATTGCCAAGTGCTAGTGCATTATTGATCCGAAGTCTGTGAAAATGTGAAGAAATGGATATCAAAGACATCCGTGATAATGATTGTACTCTGACTGGAGTAATTCAAGCAGCTAAAAAAACCTTTTCAAAAAACTCATAATGAGTCTCCGTACAGATTCGATGGAAATGTTGAATTCATATGGGAAGTGTGACGAAATAAGAAGTTAACTAATTGATGCTTTGTGGAGTAAAACACTTGGTTGTTGATCTTGGTTTATTCCTCAAGTGTCTACTACATTTATAAGTGGACTGTAATACTTATTATGTGAAAAATAAAATGTGGAATTAGGATGTGACGTGTGTATAGTCAACGAGAGAGAGTTCTGTCACCCTCGACCCGCTATTGTCAAAAACCCTCGGCGAAGTTCGTTTCGAGATCGGGTCGGACTGGTGATCGATGCCGCTGAAAGGATAAATGTTTACCATGGAGTTCAATAGGGTGCCACTGTACATCCCGCCAGCCGAAGTTATCAGTTTCAAAAGAAAACAAATAAGTAATTATTAACAACAATACAAATGCGGTTTTGGCATAAATGTCTTTTCATTCTCTGTGTCTCTTGACAGCAAAACACAAATGTTAATAGCACTTCGCAGAAACACCAGTTGAAGTTTAACACTCACAACTGTATCATTTGTCATTCAGGATGGAGCGCCACAATTCTTCCAGTTTCCATTGAAACAGGGGGGCAGTCCAGACTCTTTCGGACCACTAGATCTCCAATCTGGATATAATTGGGTTCGCGTTTCCATTTGTAGCGCTGCTGAAGATTTGTTAAAATTCTGCCGACCAACGCTGCCAAAAGCGTTGGAACCATTTGTTGTGTCGATGGTACAAACTCAGCCTCTGAGCAGGTTTATCGCTCACGTCTGTTTGTGGAATGGCTCCTGGTTGCCACAAGGAAATGACCAGGGTTAGAGGAACGAGGTCAGAAGGATCGCTGAGAGGCGCCGTTAGGGGACGTGAGTTTAAAAACTGCCTCAATTTGACACAATACCGTATACAGGCCTTCGAATGGTAAATGAGCGTTGCCGATTTCACGAATTAAAAGTTTCTTTTGATTTCACGGCTGCTCCCAAAGCTCGGTTGGGAGCAAATGGAGGGTTAAAATGCAGTAATGAGTGTTTTTAAAAAAGAAATCACGAAATTGCCTGATAATGTAGCCTTATTAATATTTTTTATCAAAGATTTCAACTCATTTTTTGCCCCCCAAAGTTGGAACCATTGTCGCTATAAAGATCTGAACATAGTCCTCTTCTTGATACAAAACGTTTCCAAACAATTTAAAAAATGTATCTGAAGTTAGATCGCCGGCTAACTCGATATGCACGGCCTTTTTGTAAAACAGACAAAAATACAAATATAAGTTTTATTATTTTACGAAGATTTCAGACGCCGTCTTTTTACCAGTATAGGTCCGTCATGTTACGCCACTGATTAAAAAAGGACGTCTGGCTCTAATCTGGATTTGGGTAAGTTTCCCATCATTGGTGGTGACATTGCTTGGTTCAGCTCTGAAACAGGTGATACATTTATGAATGACTCCTCTCACACATTTCTACCATTTATTATCAATATTTGTTTCGGGGGCCCACTCTTGTGGTCCGGAGTGTAAAGTCCGTTTGTGTTCATATTCAATCTTTTTGGGTGGATGTTTGGGCAAATGGTACGGGGTGTTTTATTCAAAATTGGAATGTTTCGCGACCACCTACGGGTGGGTCCACTCCGCTATCTATGAATGGGTTGAGAGCAATTTGCAGTTTGAAATCATTTTTTCCGGAATTAAAACTTGGATTTGTGATGAAACTGTTTCGATTGTGATCTTGAGAGTGTTGGGATTCGTTCAATTCTGTTTTGAAGGCCTGGTTGTTTTTATTTTTGGGATTGATATTATGTAAAAATCTGAGTCATATGTAAATACTCGATGTAATTTCGTAAATGTTGAAAACTTATCGAAAATAGATTGATCGAATAAAGTCTGGTTTGGTTATACGAGGAAAACGATTTTTGTCTTTTTCGTCTATCGGGGAATTTCTTCTGGAGTTTCGAATTTAGATTCGGGCCAGTTATATGCATCTAACATCAAAAATTCAGGTCCACGCCCCCCAAAAGTTCTGGTTTGACAATTTTTTGGTTCACATCCTCTGGATATTATGTCTGCAGGGTTTTTTTTTGGTTGATATATGTCGCCATTTGTGAGTTAAAGTTACTCTTGAATTTCGGGCGCGATTTGCTACGAATGTTTTCCAAATACAAGGTTTTTTTGAAATCCAAGAAATAACAAGAGAATCCCCCAAAAAAGAGTGTATCAGCATTTTCATAAAACAAAACTTGTTTAGTTTTTTTCATTAAGCGAGCAACCCAAAGGCTCCCCACAATTCTAAGTGTGGTGAAATCTTTTAGGGGGGCGATTTTGGGGAGGCACAAAAAAGGTATCGGATGGTAAATTTTCCATGTATGTCTGCCCGGCGGACGTATATACATGCTCCATAGCTCATTTCGCTCGCATCCCAGAACCCATGGAATTGAATTTTTACATGGAATAAAATATGCCAGTATTGATCAGTGAGTTGCTCGGTTCTGAAGTTTAACCATTCATAGTAAACAATGGAACTAATTCGTTCCAAGTTATGGGCATCCCGGGTTTTGCCGAATTTTTGTTTTAACAATTTTGGCCCTATTAATCCTAACGGGTCGAAAATTGGGGGAAATGGGTTTTTAAAATTTATAGGTTTGGGTAACTTCTGGATTGAGTTAATGTTGTATTGGGGTGCCATATTAGGGTTCCAGACCAAACCTAGAGTTTTGAATTTTCTTCCTGGTAAAACATATTTTCATCGGAATGATGGGAGTTTTCATCAAAACGACCAGCTTTTTAGATGTCCATTTGCGGAAGTGAATTTTGATTCAAGAAATTTGATTTTTTGATCTTTCAAAATGATTGCCCTCATAGATGGAGCCCACAGATTGGATATCGACATAGAAACAATTTTTTTTATTTCGCTTGCCGCGGGATATTTCTGTTCATTATCAAAGCTGCTTGCACGACTGATCTACAAGCCAAAAAACTTGAAGATGCGCAGTACGTTACGTATTGGAATAATTTTGATTGCTTCGGATGAATCAGTACGCCAGAGGGTTCTCTGGAGTTTTTGATTTTCAGGTGCTATGGAACTTGGCATACATTTTTTTCAATGTCCGCGGTAAAATATTTGTTTTTTAGAAAATTCAAAGCTATTACAAATAACTCGGGTTTGGGGTTTGTTGGCCCCACCTTCAACACATCGTTTAGAGATAAACCAGCCCGGGGACACGGACATCAAAAACACGTAATTTCTTGTTGTAATTTTCATTCATTCACCGATGGGGTGAATAATATACGGGACCTTTTTTTTCGTTTTAATATCGATTGCATCATTCCCCAAGGGTTTCATACTATTTCGGGGTAATTTCTCTTTGAATTCGTTATTTTTTTTGCGAAACGTTTTAAGATAATGAAATGGGTTTTGAATTTTTTGGGAAGAACCTGGCATTTCATAGTTGAATTTCAATGGTAAAGGAACGTTTTTAGTGGCGTCGCTATAAACGTTTAATAAATGTTATTTCATTTTTTTGAAAATTTTTTTTAGTTTCCAACTCCCAAATTTTTGGGTTGTTCCGGGTTTCAATATTTTTGGATAAGTGACATATAGTTTTTTTTGATGAGATAGAAAATCTGAATTCAAAAAAAAATCGGTCCGGAAACAAATCCACCGAGTTTATTTTTCTTGTAAAGGACTATACCGTTGATTATTAATTCTTGTTTAAAATTTAGAAAACGTTTGTACCTAGGAAAACGTCAACGGAATCAAAAAACATTGAATAGGCTGCCCAAAGGGGATATTTGATGGAATATTCAACTTAGAAATGTGGGAAAAATTTGCGGTACCCTTTTTTGATTTTGTTTATTATAGAAACCCGAAGCATATTTGCCGTCGGTGGAATGAAATATGAATTTTTGTTTGACTTGAAATGTTGTTCAGAAATTGTTTACCCCCTGCCACTGGTATAACCCTTGTTTTTGTAGTTTCAATTTAACAAAGCCTTTAATAAAGCTTGACTGCGGGGGTCCCCGTCTAGCAAAACCTGCATTGAATCATCTCTTTTTGTTTAAAAAAGTTTTGCACAGTTGCCAATAAAATTTGACGCACGCCCCCCTGTGCGAATTTTGCTGGGAATAATGTTTGTGTCGGGAGTGACAGGTTTGTCGGGTTAGTGGCGTTTTCCTTGCGTGAAGGGTATTTTTGGGGTTGGGATCTACTTGCCCTTTTTAGCTTCTTTTAAAGAAGTTGCGTAAAGTGTTTTTTATTACAAATTCTCAACCGCTGTTGCATTTTTGACATTGGTTTGGGGGTCTCTCAGACAATTGTGCATAATTTATTTTTTTGATTTTTTATCCGGAATTGAAACCCAATTTAAGGGTGGGGGTTTTGATTTTTTTTGGAAAGAACAAGAAATCTTTTGGGTCGAAATAGGTTTAAGATTTTTCTGCGGGGCTAAATGTTTTCGACAAGTTTTTCCTTTTCATATACTTTATTTTCAACGGGCAACAATTGACAATGTTTTGATAGGGAATTCGGTTTTGGTTCTTCCTTAGGGATATCATTATTTTTGAATGTTCTTCCCACATCCGTTTAGAAGTGGTGTGATTTTAAAATGTTAAAATATATATAAAAGAGTATCCCGGTATCGGTAAGTTGACCTAATGTTTTAAAGCTGTAAACCTATTAAAGTTATCTAGTAACTTCCGGGAAAGTTGTGAAGAGGATTCGTTTTTTTATGAGATAATTCAAATAAAGTTTTGACGTGAGTGTGAATTTTTAAATTTTTTTTTTTTTTCCGTATTCTTTTCAGCATAGCCCAAAACAATATCATAATTATCGTTGGAGATTTCTAGTGCCTGAATCACTTGTGCAGCTTCATTTTTAAACAGGATTGTAAATAATAAAATTTTGAACGTTAGAGGGGTTCAAGTCCTTGTGAATGAGGCTATTGAAGGTGTCATAAAAAGTTAACCATTGGTTATAATGACCATGGAAATCAGGTAGATTGATACTTGAGTTTAACCTTCGATTGATTTGGGATGACTTACAAATTGATTCACAGAAATGAACACTATTTTTGTCATTTTCGAAATATTTATATTTTGGTTTGCAATGAGTTCTTTGCATTTCAATGGTTTGAAGAAATTTATCTTCAAACGCCTGTTTTTCCCCCCTCATCTGTGGATTGATTTGAGAGGGTTCGATTTCATATTGAATTTCTTCAAATACATCAATAAGATTTCGATATTTTTTCCAAACGAGCTTCAACTTCATAGATTGATGAAGTATCTTCGTCGAATACTTCAATGTAGTTCATGAATCGAGATAATTGACTTTTTATTGAAGCACGTTTTGATTTCGATTGTTGCAAATTGGCCATTATGTATGGACGCATATTGTATCAAATGACAGGAATAACTCGGAAATTGTGAGGATAGGTATGATTTGAGTAGGATAGGAAGGCAACTCACGGCGTTTTCGTTTGTTTCCTGTGCGTCGTTTTGGATTGGTTGTTCTCTTCGACTTGCTTCTTGCTTTTCCAGCACTTTGACTTTTTCAGGTTAGAAAACTATGCGGCTCGAATCGGACCATATGATGCTTTGTGGAGTAAAACACTTGGTTGTTGATCTTGGTTTATTCCTCAAGTGTCTACTACATTTATAAGTGGACTGTAATACTTATTATGTGAAAAAGAAAATGTGGAATTAGGATGTGACGTGTATAGTCAACGAGAGAGAGTTCTGTCACCCTCGACCCGCTATTGTCAAAAACCCTCGGGCGAGTTCGTTCGAGATCGGGTCGGACTGGTGATCGATGCACTGCTGAAAGGATAAATGTTTACATAGGCGTTTCAATAGGGTTTGCCACTGTACACTAATCTTACCTGATTGTACACTCCGAATGTATTTATTCGAAGATGGGGTCATTTCAACTTTATTTCAGTTCAGCACCTACTTTTTCTCACTTTTCCCCACTTTTCCTGAATTTTCCATGTAGAAAATGTATTCTGACAATGTGTTCGAGCTAAAAAACATCTCATACAATGTTTAAATTCATGTGTTTGAATAACGGAGAACAAAGATAATTGTAGAATCTCCATTAGATATGAGGTGAATTTTCATGAATACAGAAAAGTCAAATGAACGCGTGATAAGAAAAAAAGTGCACTTTTTTCTCCAGCATATGACATTCAAATCATCAAGGGATGAAACAGTATTTTACTCCGTAGTTATATTTTTTTTTATTATTTCGTTTTTGATTCCATCATTCATTTTATCATCGACATTCCGTGAACATTTTAAAATACATCCAAAAACATTGATCTGGCTACTCTTATCCTGGTCTGGGTTCATGAAGATAGTTTGCTTCTAGGTTTTCCTAATCCAGAGAGCACCGCAACATAGCTTGTTCGAATGATTCATGTAGAAAATTTCTTATAAAGTTCCAACAGATGGCGCTACAATTTCAAGGAGTTTCCTTGCAGTTGTTGGAATGTAGCACAAGAAATCTGGAACATTGGTGAATACTCATGGTTCATCCTACAGAAGATCATGAGAGTAGCCTCTGCCCATCACCGCACGAGGTAAGTAGTTAGTCAGTCAGTGAGTAGGCAAATAAACCGATAGAGTTCAGAGCAAGCAAAGTGAAGTCCCAGTAGATAATTGTTAGTTATCAGTGTTTCAACTTGTATTTCAAGATAATATAATTAAAGGGATTCATTTTGAGTAATCACTCATTTCTAAGTACTCCTAAAATTGGCGGATGTTCATTGTACATCTGACAGATGACCTCCGCCCATTGATTGGAAGAGTTCCGGAAATTGCCGTTGAAAACGTTCTTGTATTTTATACCATGTGAGGCATCACTCCTATGAAGTCAATCAATTAGCGAGTTAGCGAATGAGGCGAAAGAGTTCATAGCAAACAAAGAAGTGTTGAATAGGAAATTCAATCGTGAAGTTCCATTGGATTGGTATGATGATAAACCCCAAAATGAAAAATTTTAATTGAATATAATCCATAATATTGATAATAATAAAGATATGTATTTTTTTATACATTTTATTCCATTATTTGAAGAAAATAAGGCTCTGATAATCTGATATATATATATAATAATAATAATAATAATTTTATTTGCTCAAAATACAATAAAACATTGAATCGTGCAACACATTCAAATTATAAAAAATAGAATAGAAAACCCATAAAAGGTAAAACCTTGTGCATAAGTATACTACTTATGATATATAAGCCTAAACTATAAAATATATAAAATATAATAGGATAATGTTAAATTGTAAAACAGTAGGTAATTCATTGACAAATACATTCAGTATGTTTATTACAGTTTGAATAAAATAAAATAAGTAAATAAATGAATAAAATGTTTCTGCCATTTATTGTTTTGGTTTTCATCTTTGTATAAGAGCTATTTTAGTGCAGAGCTGCGATAAATTGAAATTATTTCGTGACTTTATGGAATACATGACTCGGTTTATAGAATATATATATTTTTTTTGTGTTATATAGGGTTTGATTTATGATGCTCTCTGAAATATTTGAAGAACCTGGTTGGGAGCCAAATTCAAGAGCCATATTTTCATTTTATTTTTGAAAATGCCAGAACTATTGATGTTTTTTATTTCATTTGGGATTTTCTTGTAAATTATAGGGCTCAGGTAAAAGAGGAATCTTTGGTTTTTTGTCGTTGCAACCTTTGGTATTTTTGTAGTTTGGTTTTTTAGTCTAGTGTTGTATGGATGGTCAATTTGGGGGAGCTCATATTTGTGTTTATGATGGTAACATGCAAGGTTCAAAAAGTATAACCGATGGATTGTGAGCAGTTTCGATTCTTTGAAAAGTTGTTCTGTTGGGAACCTGTAATCTTTTCCAAACATTATTTTCATCAGCCATTTTTGGGTAACTTCGAGGTTTTTAATATAATTGTTTGTTATTCCTCCCCAAACAAGTATACCATAGTTAATATGTGTTTGGGCTAGACTGGTGTACAGTATTTTCATTTGTGCTAAGTTGAACAATTTTTTGTATAATTTAAATTTAGTTATTAATGATCTTAGTTTTTTGGTAACATATTCAGCGTGTTTATGCCATCTGAGATTTTGATCTATGATTAGACCTAGGTATTTTATACTCTCTTTCATTCCAATTTCAATGATGTTTTCGTTGATGTTAATCATAATTTTATTATATGTTGGTAAGTTATTATTATATATTGCGAATGGAATGAAGTGAGTTTTGGAAAAATTAATCGTCAGTGATTTATTGTTAAACCAATGTAATAGGGTTACCAAATCTCTTTGAACTAGTTTTCAGGTTGTTCCAGTCACTGCCTCGATATAAAAGTGCTGTGTCGTCTGCAAAGCTGATGATATTCGCTTCCACACCAATATTGAAGAGATCATTTATATAAATATTAAATACTCAATAATATGGTCTGAGCTATATGAGTTATTGATTTTCACCCTTTGTTTCCTGTTAGATAGATAACTGGTGAGAAGTTTCAATGGCCCATCTCTAAAACCTATATTTTCCAATACTTTCAGTAATTTATGGTGACACACCGTGTCGAAGGCCTTCGCCAAATCAACAAAGACACATAGTGAAGTTTCTCCTTTGTCCATCGCTTCGTAGATATCTTTTGTTAAGTGGATCATCGCATCCTGTGTTGATTTGGTTTGGCGGAATCCATACTGGTTATCTGAGAGTATCTTATATTTTTTTATGTAATTATCTATTCTTATTTTGAGAATTTTTTCGAAAATTTTTGCTAGATGGCTTATTAAGGAGATAGGTCTGTAATTAGTAATAGCTCTTTTTTGTCTCCCGTTTTATATAACGGTTTTATTACAGAGTGTTTAAGGGCATCTGGAAAAATTCCTAGTTCGATCGACTTGTTTATGATAAATGTTAATGGTCTCGTTATATAATCAACGAATTTTATCAGAGTTTCAGATTTAATATTATCTAGTCCGGTAGCTTTCTTCGTTTTCAGTTTTAGATTCACTTCTCTGACTTCTTTTTCGCTACATTCTTCAAGAAAAATTGAGTAGCATACTCTTTTTTCGACGAATTTAACATATTTTTCTTCATTTTGGCGTTAGCTAAATTGTGTCCTATTTTCGTGAAATAATGAGCAAAATGTTCCGCTTTAATTTGATCATTTGATATGATGTTGCCATCTGGATCTTTTATATATTTGATCTCGGTTACTTTATTTTTGGTTTCGATTGATTTCAGTGAGTTCCATAGTTTTTTTGCATCATTCTTGTGTTTATCTATTTCATTCTTATAAAACGTTATTTTTGCCCTATCTATCATTTCGTTGAGTTTATTCCGATATTTTTTATACTGTATTTTAGAGTTTTCATCATTAGGTTTATTTTGCATTGCCTTATGGAGTTTGTTTTTGGTTTCCATTGACTTGATCAATCCGTCAGTGATCCAGTCCTTTCTTTTGATATGTTTTCTATTGATTTTAATTTTTTGTGTGCATTTTTCGGTTATTTCTGAGAATCTTTTTATGAATTTATTTGTTGCCCTTTCGATATTCGTATCTGTATAAATCATTTGCCAAGTTTCATGTTGTAGTTCTGTATGCATTTTTTTCTCATTTAAATAATATTTGTAGCTTGTTACTGAATTGTTTTTATTCTCAAGTTCCGCCGTCTTTACATATTCTAGTTGAAGCACAATGGGAAAATGGTCGGAAATGCATGAGTGGATGATGATGGGATGGATTGTTTCATAGTGTTTATCTGTTTTTAAAAATATATGATCGATGCATGTCTTAGAGTTATTATATTATATATATATATATATATATTATATATATATATATATATATTAAGGGATACTAAGTAACGAGTTTTTTTATGATGCAGGAAAGTTTCAATGTTACGGAATGCCCGAAAATATTCTTCCAGAACGGATGTTTCACTTCCATAGCAATGCTATGACATGGAAACTGTTCTGGGATGTTATGGGCTGAAGGTAATATCCGATCACGTTTTATCGAAATGATGGTTCTGATACTCGTTGGGTATTTTCCAAGAGGGGTGGATAACGTGCACGTTTTCGGCATTCAATATCCTCACCGTACGAAAGGAATGAGAATGGGGGTTCATCGGTGGCATCCGGATGATCGTTAGATAAATTGCTCTCAGCATGTCTCTATATAAGTAAACAGGTAGAAAATTGTCGATTGTGTAAGTTATACCAGTTTTGATGCAATATAATAAAAAATAATATACCACAAAACACTTCATAACTCAAATAGCAACGGTCCTACAGTAAGGATTGCTACTTCAATTGACAGAGGTCCTAGGTTCAAGCCCAGGGCTCGACAATACAAATCTTTTTTTACACCCAAAACATACTTCTGAATTGAATTAATAACAAACAACCCTCAAATACACAAAACACACTCAAATAAAAAATTTACTCAAAAACCATTTTAAACAAACAAAACTCAAATAAAACACAAACAGACATTCACACATTCACACCACTCACAGGTTTTAAGATTTTTCTTTTCCTGGATAGATACCCATAAAGGAACAACACAAAATATTCTCATACATAATGAATCAAAAAATTACTTGAAACTTCTGTATCAGGAGACAGAAACAACCACACAAACAAACATTTTCTAACAACTTACAAAGAGAACATCATGTAGATCGCTGGGGTGAGGTCCAGTCCCTTGACTGGGTCGCAGTCCGGGGGTTGCAGTCCGCCTTTGGATCGGGGCGTTCGTCTGGAGTGTCGGAAACGATGCTCCGTGGGGACGGTCTGATTCTCCCCGGATTGGGAATTTCCGTGGAAATATCCAAATCTGTATAATATTGTATATTTGTAAATATGTGTATATATATATATATATATATCAATATAATATATATATATATATATATATATATATATATATCTATATGATATATATATATATATATATATATATATATTAGATAGTAAATATTGAAAAATCAATAAATCATTATTGATTGATTGAGTGCATCAGTCTCTCACCCGGGAGGCTCTGGTTCGATTCCGTATCGAGGAGTTTTTTTTAATCGATTTCAGATACAAACATAATTGATAGTGAAAAATTTATAGATTTCAGGTTTTTGGACGGGTTCGCGAACAGTGAATGATCATTGTAAATGAATGAATCTGTGAAACGAAGCATTTAGAAACGGACACACGGTTCCTTCAATTTTGGAAGTCGAAGGATTGTTATAATTTTTCCCCGTTGTAACTTCAAATATAACATGAATTCTGGTAATTTTATCCAGTTCCAAATGTGATTTGGGAAATATTCTCATAAAATATCATTCGCGCTAGAGGATTTCAAGTCATTTTTTTTTAATTTTCCCCCAAGCATTTTGCTTCTAAGAAATTTAACTCGTGCAATTTGCGGCCTTATTATCAAAAATTGAACCACTTGAGCTTCTCTTTCGTGGTTCAATCAGATGATAAGCGCAAATCGCACTAAGTAAAATTTCCAGGCAAAATGTTTTTTTGAAAAATAAGAATAAAAAATAAAGTGATAAAACCCTTAGCACATATTATATTACCCTCGATAAAATGCCGCCCAACGTAGATTTTTCAACAAGAAGTCACAACTGCATTTTATCGAATGACGAACTAGGATGCTATAGTTCATTTTCAACTGTGAAGGAACCAACCAGGGTATCACAAACTTCCAGTACATGCATTGATAATTTCTTAGTTAGTTCTGAGTTCAATTTTCATAGGGCTCAAGTGATGGATCTCCATTACTTTTCTCAATGTATCAAAATATTACATTCTACGTCAGCAGCGGCTGATGAGGAACGAAATAAAAAACGTCATACGATGCATAGGTCTTTCAATGACCAAAATAATATTTCTTTCCTGAATTGCATAAGTATTGAAACTTGGCATAGTGTTAATAGTCAAGGAAGGTTGAATGCAGCATCTGACAATTTCACGAATTCAACGATTCATTATTTAGATTCAGGTTTTCCTCTACGTGAAATATCAATTGAGAACAAAAGAAAACCATGTGAAAATGGATGGATCGTAGAAGATATCATGATACTGAAACGCTAGGATAGTCTTTACAACGATTTGGCTAAGACCAACAATGTTTATAAGGAAATAAGCAAATACTTGCAGCAACAATACTGCAATGCACCGAGAGCAGCAAAATATAAATTTAATGACATGCGAATACATGGATAGGAAAATAAAACGAAAGCTATGTGGAAACTGATTAATGAATCGAAAACAGGTAGGTATAAAAATGATGAATTAACTATTACACAAAATAACTATTCTTTACCAGATCAGATTGTTGCTGATCAGTTTGCAAACCAGTTCACCATCCCTATCAATAAAAATTTTAAATGCGACTATAGATTTTTAGATTCAAATATTTCCTTATCGCACATATCATTTTATCTAGAACCCGTTACGATTGTTGAAGTAGAGTCATTAATAAGTAGATTGAAATTTTCCAACTCCTCTGGCCATGATAATATTTCCAATAATTTATTGAAGAAATGCAGTTCGTGGATTAGTGAACCTCTGAATTACCTAATCAATATTTGTTTTGAGGAAGGAAAATTTCCAGATAACTTCAAACTGGCAATAGTTCAGCCACTTTACAAGAAAGGAGATCCGAATGATTTGTTATCTACAGAGCAATAAGCCTGTTATGCAGTATCTCTAAATTATTTGAGATAGCAATTTAGGATCGGTTAACCAATTACTTACTTAAGTACAAACTCTTAGTCCGACCATTAACAAAAGTACAGAGGCAGCACTATCTGAGTTCAGCGGTCGGATCATTTCAAGTATTGACAAAAAAAATTTGCTTTGGGTATTTTCATTGATTTCTCGAAAGCTTTCTAGCTAGTCGATCATCGAATAATCAATGCCAAGTTAGAGAGATATGGAATAAGAGGTTTGCCTTTAACTTCAATCGAGTCATACCTCAGTAAAAGAAAACAAATAATAAGAGTCAACAACATTTTCTCAGAAGAAATGGATGTAGAGCAAGGTGTGCCGCAAGGTTCTCTCTCAGGCCTTCTACTTTTCAACATTTTTGCTGACGATCTCTTGCTCTATATTCAAAGGGTTCAGAATATTCGTGTTATCTGCTATGCAGATGGCACGAATATTTTGGTTCTTGACAAGGATTTCAATAAGCTGAAAACTACTGCTGAAGCGGTATATGCCAATATTGTAAAATGGTCCAACAATAATAACCTACAACTGAATCATTGTAAAACAATAATTGTTCTCTTTGGGAATGGTAGGACTGATAAAATCAAACTTTTTGAAGGTTCCAATGATGAAATAGTAAGTAGTAAATCAGTGAAACTATTGGGGGTTACCTATGATAGGCAACTTCACTGGGATTGTCATATTGATTGTTTGTGTGAAAAATCACAGAGTAGCTGTTATAGTCTGAAATTTATGAGAAAACACTGTAGTGAGTACATACTACTGTTTTTGTACTATGCGAATTTTCATTCCCATATAAAGTATGGAGTTTTGATATGGGGAAATTGTGCACATGTGAATAGAGCATTGGTACTTCAAAAATATGCGATTAGAATTCTTGCTAGTATCGATACTAGAACGAGCTGCAGGGATTATTTAAAAAAAATCAAAATCCCAACTGTTGTGAGCTTATATATACTGGAAGTTTGTACATACGTCTATAAAAATGAAAAACAAGTTTTTGAATACTGTTGAGAAGCATAATCATATTACATGTGTCAAAGGCCAACTACAACCAGAGAATCACCAAGAAGTTTTTTTACTGGCTGTAAACATACAACTCTCTTGAATATGCATATTGAGAGCTTCTCAATGTAATATGTTCAAAACAAGACTGAAACAATAGCTAGTTTAGAAGGCCTGCTACACTATAGATGAGTACTTACTATAATTTGTGTTATGTTCGCGATATATGCAATTGATTTGATTTGTATTCAATATAGCATACTCATATATATGACTGTCTCTCTTGTTGTCTCTTGTGTATTCACGTCTTCAATCTTTTTATGCTATCCAATTTTTTTTTTTAACAATGGCGGTATTTTATTTTATTTTGTTTTGATTTTATTTGTGACTTGTCATAAACATGCATCTATCTTCGGTCCTTGTGATTGAATTCATATGTATATTTTGTGATAATAAATTGATTGATTGATTGTTTGATTGATTGATTGTTTCGTATGCGCCAAGTCGGCTGACTCAGGAGCATCAAAAAAAGATACAGTCGGCTAATGTTTCCATCGATTATATCCAAGTCTGTACTAAGTGACGCTCTGTGACTGGGAGGGTCTCCTGACCAGACCAGTCGTCAAAGTTACAGCAATTTCAGTTATCTTCTACTATGATTTTGTCGGAGCTCTATGTGCTGCACTCTATGCAGGCACGTACAGGGACACTTTTGAGGATCAAGAAACTGTTTCCCGATGGTTTTTATTCAATGTGCTGCGTTAATGTGTTGAGGATCCGATTCTATTTATAATTGGTATGTGGGAGTTTTTAGTATTGTCAGAATTCAAGATGGAGGATTTAATATGACGGACGAGATTTTCTATTTATTATCCGATTTCAATGAAAATTGGTAGGTATGGGTTTTTGGGATCGGAAATCATGATTTGTCAAAATTCGAGGAGACAGCTTCAAAATATTTGATAATATATTAACAAAGTTTTCATTTTGAAGTGCACTATCGTGCGAGTCGTACAGTTGTGTGCATAAAAAAGTCGTACAGCAGTTATAGGCTACTGTGAGTCAGGCTTGTCAATCATAATTGAACTTCTTATCGACTTTGACAAGTAGTGTCAAAATTGAAACTATTTTTGTCAAATGTGTACGTGTACTACTTTTTTATGACATCTGGAACATCATAGGCAGGTTTACACCATACAAACCTTGTACGACTTTTTTATGCACACAACTGTACCTATTTATTCCACAACACCAGTTTATTCAATGCCGCACGCTACACTCATAAATGATATATCATACGGGGCAAATTATTTCGTTTTACATCATTATTCTGTTTCCATTGCTGTTCTGGATTCAATTCGACGTGATTAACCCAAAAATACAAAAACTCCTTTTTTCATGTGGGCCAAATTATTCATTACAGCAACTCTATGTCAATCTACCGATCTAATTATGACCGTTGACAAGAGGAAATAGAAGAGTTGGTCAGTTACAGGGCGGTCGTATACGACCGCCGAGGCAGAAGATATTTTTATTTGGCGGTCGTATACCACTGCTATGGCAGTCAACCATTTTTCTAATTTATATTTGGCAGTCAAACTGTTAATGAGAAATGTACAATTCGAGTTGGAAGCACAATTACTTGTTCCTCACGCCCAAACTCCATGTGAAGACTAAATATTAACGATTGTTTCTCTGAATTGAGCCATTTCAGTTTTCCGGCACGTCCTCATTTTATGGGCATTGAGTTAACTTTCGGGTATTTGTCTAAACCCTTCCTCGAATAGTGAGCCTAGGCCTGAAAACGGGAATGGGGTCCGATAACGGCATCCATTTAGAACTGAAAACTTTTTAGGCATAAACTATAATCGTCATATCTCAATGTTTTTCCCAGGGTGGTGCGGTGATAATAATGAAAACATGTATTTCGATAAAATTGGATACGAGTTCTGAGAAAAAAATTAGGGTTGACTGAAGAAGTATTGTATGTCATTGAATATATAGTTTTTTCAATTGGATTATATGACGAAATATAATGCATAGGCTTTCATTTGAATGAAAGGAGGAATATTCTTTTCGATCATCTAACAAGTCAAGAGCATTGTAGGAAAGTCGGCAACATCTCACAATTACTGTTATACCGGATATTCCTCTGCAATTACATATATTGTTCTACTTCGAGCAGTTCATGCCAGTCAAAACTCGACAGACTCAGTCATCTCATCCTTACATTGATAAATTCGAAACATATTGAACATCGTTGTATCAAGAACCATTTTCTGCTGCATGAGAAGGTTTTTCCCAACGAATACAACCTCCAAACATTCAATGAACTTCCACTACTTCCCCACTCCCCAACCCTAACTTCCCCTGATCTATCGAAAATAAACTTTCTATTTCACCAATTCATGAAAATTATAAAGTGGGTTTTCACCATATATTTATCAATTTCTAATATTGCTAATAATGAGAAAAAATTAAGCAGAATGGAGGATCACTTTTCTGTAATAATAACAACAACCTTCATGTTGAAAGGGGAAACGTTCTCAAATGAATATTGAAGGGAAATATTTTTCTGAACATTGAAAAGTCCACGATGAAAATGGGAGCTTTTTTGTGATATATAACAGAAAACAACTTACACGTCTTGAGCACACGATGGACGTTGAACAATATCCGATAGGTATTGTAAAATGACCCCAACTCAAAATAAAATAATCTGAATGTGGAAATTAGCATTTCAATTTCAGTAAAAATGTTTTATGAAAAATACTCACCGGAAATCACTCACTCCAGGTCTGCAGTACATTCTTGATGGCGAAATTTTTTTTCTCGTTTCTACGACCATCAGGAAGAGCTGGAGAAGTGGGAAACATATTTTCTAGAACCAATCTCACGTGGCAATGTTAAGAAATCGTGAAAACTTCCTTTATGAAGTAATAATGTGCCTTTCTTAACAAATCAACAGCAACATTCCTCCCACTTCAATGTATATATTATTGAAATTTCGTTAATAGTTACTAATAGTCCCAATTTTGGGTATTTTTAAAAAAATACGCGTCGACTAGAAAACCTCCTCTTTTTTCCTCGGTTAAAAAACAAAAAACATGGAATAGTATATTGTGTGTCAGGGATGAAACAAGGCGATTTCAGACGAACGCGATGATTGCCTGTCCCATCGAAACCCCGAAGTCTGAAATCGTGTTTCATCCCATGTCACAAACTATATTTTTCATATTTCATAGTAATGAAACAATTTTGACCGATATCTGTATCGTGTTTGGAGCTCATCGTCGTTTTGAGCATCGGATGAATAATAATGATAATAATAATGTGCCATTATTAAAAAAAAAAACGCTTTACGCTCTTCCATATAACCACCATGAGAGATGCAACACAACTAATAATTGAAATAAATAATGAGTAATTAGGTACGATAGAAGGAAAAATGAACAAACATGAGATTCACTAAATCTGAATGCATAATAATAAGTGAGAGCTCGATTCGTAAATAAGTTCCCATTACTATAAAAAGACGAATATATCCATGGCAAAAACAAATTGAATTGAATTACTGCAATATACAATCAGCCAATCTTAAAATGGAAATATAAATGTCTATAGGTCCATGAATGAAATATGCCCCATTGAGTTAATATACAGGGTGTCCCTGGACTTCCTCTTTTCCTTTCGGGAATGTATAGATGGGGTCAAAATATCATCATTACTTCATATAACTTTTGTTCCTAAAAGCCTTCGTTACCAAGTTACGGGCCCTCAAAGTTACAAAATGAAAAATGTTTTTCTTTGATAATTTTCAAAGTGAATATTCAAAATTATCTAAATTCTGGTGATTGACTAAACAAATGAATTCTTTCAATGGGCTGTCATTCAGGAGTCAGTTGTTTTGCTACAAAGTCAGGAACGGACTACCCCCGATGGTCCACACCCCAAAATTTTGAAATGACTGGGATTTGTCAATATGTTTCAACAAAACAAGGTTACCTGGACAATTTCCCGAATAAAAGTACTCGTGTGGAAAATCGATCGGAGCAACGATTTTTGATAAAAATGCATTTTTGTTCGACGACATCCAACCTGAGATGTCTATCATTATTCGATAAGATTAATTTGTAATGAAAATAGAAATGATAGGTACAATGTTCATAACGAATTTTTATCATGCATACACGTTTATTTCTTTCTATAAGGTATTTTTGTCAACATCTGTGGAAGAAATGGAACATAAATTTATTCACCGGATATTTTTCACCTATTCATATGCAGCCGTTTTTGTAGTTTATTCGTTTGCTTTTTATTAGTTATGTCATCCTATGTGCCTTTTTTTAGCTGAATTTATCTTCGGGTGGAAGAATTTCTCCCATGAAATTATATTTATCAGTGGAACTCCTCAACATTTAAGCTGTGAGTACGAATTTGCAACATCCAAATGTTGAGTTTCATGAGATTCAGAAAACACAAAATGAAACGTGCTTATTCCACGCGAACATACAAAATATGGACTGAATTTGATATTTCGTAGTGGAGTAGCTTGTTAGTTCAAAAACAACACGAATCTACATAACTTGATATTTCATTTGAAAAAATATCTACATTGTGAATGAAACTTTCAACTAGGTACTGTACTTTTTATGTACGACTTTATTCAAGCATATTTTGTATTAACGCTGTTATAAATGTTGTTGAATTAACGTTAGCATTAGTATTTCTACTGTGAAAATTTTTCATTTCAAATAATGGTGGACGATCGGGTTTGATGTCGTCGAGTAAAACTTCATTTTTACTAAGAATCGTTGTTCCGATCGATTTTCCACACGAGTACTTTCATTCAGGAAATTGTCCAGGTAACCTGTTTTGTTGAAACATATTGAGAAATCCCGGTCATTTCAAAGTTTTGGGGTGTGGACCATCGGGGGTAGTCCGTTTCTGACTTTGAAGCGAAACAACTGACTCCTGCATGAAAGCTCATCGAAGGAATATATTTGTTCAGTCAATCACCAAAATTTAGATGATTTTGAATATTCACTTTGAAAATTATCAAAGAAAAACATTTTTCATTTTGTAACTTTGGGGGCCCGTAACTTGGTAAAGGAGGCTTTTAGGAACAAAAGTTATATGAAGTACTGGTGATATTTTGACCCCATCTATACATTCTCGAGAGGAAAAGAGAAAGTCCAGGGACACCGTGTATATAATAAAACATATCAATCATAAAAACCTGTTTGAGCTCCATTCATAAGAAATCAGGGGCATATAAGAAAAGTGAGAAAGAGAAAAAACCTGTGAGAAGAAGAGGAACAAGACGGTGTACCATTAGAATAAATGAAATAGGTGATCCAAATCGATAAAGTTATGAGTCGCCTGTACTTGCCACAATACATCTATTTTCATGGGCACACCAAATATACACTTTACTATTGGAAGACCAGTTACAAACCTTGTTTACAATAGACTCCAAATCACTGTGGATCTCCTCCGAATTTTTCTTACCACGACTCATGGCGCGCCTTGAACGACTGATAGGACTATAAGCTAGTGAAGAGTTAACCGTTACTGCAGTAAAGTTCAATAACCCGGTTGTCTTGTTTCGACTGGCTAAACAGACACTGAAATTTGCAGTTTCAAATCAGGTTATACGATAATATGCATTCCATGATATGACGGTGCTGGATGAACAGTTTCTGGTAAGTTCTCGAGGCTGATCAAGTTTGTAATCGTTATAGGAATGAAATTTTAATAATTATCCTGGATTATGGGGTGTAAACTACTTCGAATGATAGGTGTATAATGCCATTTTATAATAAATTAGTGTTCGAAAATTCGAAAAAAAAACATGAGTTTTTTTTTGTCAAATTCAACCATATTTTCAGAGTTACTGTCCGTCTCAGCTAACCCAGGCCGTAGGGAAATACTGCCAATTGACAGATGCAATGAGCATTCAAATGTGTGGGATTCTGAACTGATTGTTTGAGAAATGTAGAAAGAGAGAGTCAGAATCCTCATTAACATTCGTTGCAGACTACCGGCGATATTTTTTCAAACTGTGCTTCTGCAATAATGTCAATTGAAGAACTAATTGAAACAAACAAACCTCGTCACATTCAAACTGGTAGATAGAATCAGAACCAGTAGATAAAGTCGGCATACTTCAAAGCACTTAACAAACTACAATTATCAAAATATCATTAGTAAGAAACACACAGTTCCAATCAATGAATGAACAGCCTTGCTGCGTTGCCAAGTAATCTTTTGAAGAATTTTTCGCATGCCTCTAGCGGGGAATTTGAAAGTTTTCTATGAACGACATCACATTCCCCATATTCGAACAGTGTTTTGGCTGGTGAATGAAATATATAACTCAGCAACCAATCAAGAAACAGTACGCGATGTGCATGAGAAGTAAATTGAAGATTTTCATCCTTCTCAGGCAGTTTGTAAATTAGCAGATAGAGGCACCCTATTTTCGCCTAGGTGGAGGTCATTAGACGCGTTGTGAATCTTCGATAAAATACATTATTTTGAAGTTTAAATTAAATATGATTCTCAAATGCCCTGATTACATCGTAATCAGAATTGAAACACAAAAAAGATCATAAAAATATTTAGATACCTATTTCAAAATTGTCAAATGCCAGTTCGCTGAAGTTTATAATCACTACCAAACATCAAACTGTTACATGCGTATTTCGAACGTTTTTTTTCTATTCATTGATTCGAAAAATCAAAGGATAAGAATCTATTGCATTCCTCAAATAGATTGCATTTCAAAATGCACAAAGCAACATGGCTCCAGGATCGCCTGGCAGCCTTTCCAACCCCATAAAATAATCTTTTTTTTTTTTCAGCAAATCACATAATGTAAAATAAAAAAAAAATTGGTACATCAATAAAAAAAAATATTATCAAATTTGAAGTTGCAATCGAACTAGGGCAACCAGGTGGTTACTCCATTCTTATTGGTCTCTGGATGGGTGGGCAGATGTACTTGTCAACAAAACGACAATGCTAATATCATAATATTGGCCAAGAAAACACAGCTATGCCCAAGGTAGGGCTGGTAACATCGTGAATATAATATTCGGTAATAAAATGTGTTTGTTTTTCATTGTTAAACATTGAGAAAGCGTGGACAACTACATATTTACATATTTTGATGAGTACATGGTTTCGGGTTTGTGTGATTTTTTTTGTTGAAGAAATACGTGTGTTTTCAGTAGCTGAAAATAGCGCTGAAAACTGATGACCATCTGTTGATTTCGTGTTCAAAAGGCAATATGTAAATACTCTGAAACGGCATATACTCAATCTATAAATATAGAACTCGTTCATTTGGATTTAGAGATAAACGAGAACAATCGAGCAGTCCAAAGATTGACAATTTGAGAGTCAAGAATATTTTTATTTTTCATTAGGCTATCAACTGTTAGGTCGCATCTTGTGTATGCAAAAAATGATCAGTGTTACATATTACGTTGATTAATAAATAGAAAGCATACGCATTTTTTGATACAGACATATTTCTTTCTTGAATCTTGTTATAGAGATGGTCACTTAATTGGAAAATAATTATGAATAGCCTCAAAAGGTACTTGACACACGTGAAATGCCATGATAAAATGAAAGGAGAGATGTGAAGCATCATACTGATGGTAATATGTCACAGTGCGGTCCATAGGTATGGAACTAATTCATTTGTAGCGTTATTATGTATTTTTTTGAAAAAACCTGAAACAGGTCGAATTCTATTGTCAATTTGACAATTTAAAAGAATGAAAATAATACCCCCTTCCTGCACCCCCTCTGAATTATGGTCACCCCCTTACAAAATTTAAATGAGAAGTGGGTCGTGTGGCACCTTGTTCGAAAGGGATTTTCATTCTCTGTTCAGCGATATCGAGTTTTTCGAATTTGGTGTAATCATAATTGAGAAAATTTAATTTGAAAATGTAAAATTTTGATACTTTACATAGAATGAAGGAAATAATGTCACATAATGTTTAGGAAGAATTTTTCAATTTATTTCACAATTAAATTAAATGTTCAGAATGAATACCATTCACTTCTTGACAATAAGCAAGTAGATCTTGGAATTCTCGTACAACATTTTGTAGGACCTCAGGGGTTATGTTGTTATTTCTTCTGTTATCCTAACTTCAAATTCGCAATATTGTATGGTATATTGAAATATACTTTTGATTTTAAATAACCCCGTAAAAAATAATCAGGTATTCTCCTATCTGTTTTGCTAAACGTCAGGAAAAAGTCGTTCAAGACACCAAATAATCATTCACAAAATCTACATAAATAATGTAATGTCAATCTAGTAGACTACTGTTATCTTGATATTTATGAGTTGCTGACACACGTCGGTGTATTGAAAAATATGTGTGTGTGTGTGTATTTGATTTAACTATGGCTCATTTATCCGAAACTCAAATGATAGACATTTGGATTATGATTGGATGATAAAACAAGAACTCAAAAGGAAGTTTGCGAAATATTTAATAATAAATACCCTGGTCAACACGTCTTACAGTCTACACTTAGCAAAATGGAAAAAACATTTTGTGAAACTGGACATGTAAAAACTATTCAAGAACCAGGTCGAAATGTTAAATTGGATGAGAAAAAAAAGTTAGATGTACTGTTAGCGATTGAGGAAAATCCGTATATGACAAGTAGACAACTTGCCGCTGACAATGATGTAAGTGAATCATCGATATTGGGAGCTTTACATAAAGAAAAATACCATCCTTATGAAGTTCAGTTGGTTCAGGAGTTGAATGAGGATGATCCTGATAGAAGGCAACAATTCTGTGAACTAGTGATGAAGAATGGAAGCAGAATTGCAGTTCATAAACAAAATTGTTTTTTCTGATGAAACTACTTTTTATTTAAATGGAACGGTTAATAGACAAAACTGTACATATTGGAGAAGGAAAATCATCATGTGAGGCTCACACACAATATCCTAAAAAAGTTGACGTTTGGGCTGGTATCATTAACAACAGAATTATTGGCCCTTATTTTTTTGAAGGCCCAGTTAATGGTGAGGTTTATCCAGATTTTTTGATGAACTTTTTACAGCCTACATTAAAAAGACTTTTTCCTGATGTTAATGATCCAAATGCGATAGATAGATTAATTTGATACCAACTAGACGGAGCTCCACTGCAATACAAACGTATTGGTAGAGATTATTTGAACGAAGTTTTTTCCAATAGGTGGATTGGAAAACGTGGAACGATTGAATGGCCACCTAGATCCCCCGATTTGACTTCTCTCGATTACTTTCTATATGGGTTATTTGAAACCAAAAGTATATTATCAATAGACCAGGCAATATTTCAGATTTAAAAGTTAGGATAACGGAAGAAATTAACAACATAACCCCTGATGTCCTACAAAATGTTATACGAGAATTCCAAGATTGACTTGCTTATTGTCGAAAAGTGAATGGTGGTCATTTTGAACATTCAATTTAATGGTGAAATCAATTGAAAAATACTTCCTGAACATTATGTGACATTATTTCCTTCATTCTGCGTAATGTTTCAAATTTTAATTTTCAAAATACATTTTCTCAGTTATGATTGCACCAAATTTGAAAAACTCAATATTTCTGAACAGAGAATGAAAATCCCTTTCAAAAAAGGTGCCACACGACTTCCTTTTCCATTTAAAATTTTTGAGGGCGTGCAAGAAGGGGGTTATAATTTCATACTGTAAATTAGAAATCGACCCGTTTAAGGTTTTTTAAACAAATACATAATTATGCTAAAAATTAATTCATTCCATACCTATGGACTGCACTGTATATTGTTGAACTGTGATGTCAAATCTCGTAGGTGAAAATTTGTCGTTCAGATTAACAACTTTTGAGCGAATAATTGTACGAAAGACACGTTCAGATGGAATAATCGATCTATCGGGATGCTGCCGAAACTAAAAGAGCAATGAATATTACAATCGTTCCCGGGAACTTTTTCCATTTCTTGGAGATATGGAACAGAACGCTTGAGCCATTCACAAGTTTCATAAGAATTTCTATGAGTTAAGAAAAACGTTTTGTATGAACTGAAATGGTGGAGAGCGATAACTCAACACCCCTTCCTTCCAGCATTATTCCAATTATTCAATCTTAACCAGCGGCATATTCTTTAAACTTCTCGTAATGCGATACTCTAGACGGGATTGAAACTTTGGAATCGAATTCAGATCTTATCCAACACTCGAATTTCAATTGAACTTGATAGAAACTTCGTGAGTTCATGAATGTCTCAAATATACTTTAATGTTATCTCTGGTATGAGAGACTGATTTGAGAATGGAAATTCGAGTCATAAAATCACCGCAAATTTGAATATTTGTAATTTCAGAATAATTTCAGTGGTCTGTATCGAATACATTTGAAAATGTGTTTCCCATTTCTTCCGGTCTTCCTGATGATCGTGGAAGCGTGAAATAGATTTTCGTCGACAAAAGTGTATTGAAGACCTAGTGAATGCGATGCCTCTCTTGCGTCAACGTTACGAATTATTTCTGGTGAGTACTCTCTTTTGGAAAACATTCTTCTTCGCCTCCTTCATCTTTATGAGTTCTTAATTAAGACTGGAATAGGAAATCAAATAACTATCTGAATGAAAATGCAAATCCTCAATAACTGTTTTTTTTTATTTAGGGCCTTCTAGACCTGGGCTGAAGCCTTTGAAAATGGTAAAAAGTGAAAAAAAATAATAGTAGGATGGAACCCATTGGAAAAAAAAGATAATATAACAAAAATGAAAGGAAAAATAATTTACGGGCGATCTGAGGTCGGGAAGTGGAAGGGGGTGAGTTTTTAAGGGTAAAAAACGGTTTATCTCGATTTACGGCAAAACTACAAGTCCTATGGAAAAAATTTGTAGGTAATAAAAAGATCTACAACTTTCGTATTCACACTTTTTTCACATAACCTCAAAATTCATGTGAAAAATTCAAATAACCAAGTTTTTGGTTTTCTATTTTTATTTTCCACAAAAATTTTTTTTTTCACGAAATTTGGTGAAAACACACTGTAATTCTTTTGATTTAAAATATTTATTTTTTCTCTTTATTTTGACTTAATATCGAAAAGGCACCCTAATTTTCAATCGAAAATTCTTCCGTCAAAATATCAGCTTTTTTAAAAAAGTCGGTGTGCTTTTTGTTCGTTGAAATCTCTACTTCCTGATGGTATGAAAAAAAGTACATTACTATGGCACAAAATGCAAAGAAACGAAAAAAACTCGAATCCGAATTGAATAAGACATCTACAATATTTTGAGAAAGTTGTAGAATCTTCTTTAAATAATATGCGTAGATGCCTATTTATTGCTTTTTTTAAAAACTCATATACCTGAGTGACCTACGGAAAATTTCAGCCCATCAAAAGGTATTTCATAGAGAAGTGGGGAAGGGGCTAGGAGGGTCTGGGCCTTATTACCTGTTATTTCTTTGCATTTTCTGAGAACATTTACCATAGTAGGGGAGACCGGTATCAATTGTAACAGGTGTCAATTGTAACTTTGATATATATCCCGCCATCTGTCGAGAAAAAGAAAAATGTATGTCCTGGTAAAATAGCTTACTACAAGCTACTCAGGATGAAGTACTATCAATTTGTCAACAATAGTGTGTTAGCCTGTGGAACGTGCGAATGTGATCTTTGACCTAAAATGTGTATTGCATTCCATAATTGAGTGGTGATAGCAAGTTTATTCTTGAGGCTACCCCAAAACAATTATTACACTGAAATCAGGCTGTTTCAGGATAATATTCACAGTGATTTGATTACCAAATTTGAAGGTTATGTTGAGTGGAATGATTGTCTAACGGTTAGGGAGCTGTTGGTGTCGATTGTAACAGATTCGAGGGTGTCGATCGTGACATGTTACAATTGACACCAGTTGCGGTAATATTAGTATTTATTTAGATCTTTTATTGTTACAGTGTGAAAAGATGGTGAAACCCAGAGTCAAGAAGACCACTAGAGGTGAAATTCCTCAAGAGTTGTACGAGCAGGCTGCTTATGATGTGATTAATGGAAATGCAAAGTCAGGACAACAGCAAAAAATATGGAATGTGCCATATTTCTCTGTATGATTTGTTATTGCTAAGAAGAATAATAAAACCCACAAGTTGGTTATCATCCGCATAATAGAGTTTTTACTTACGAACAGGAACAGCAATTGGGCAAGTACTGCACAATTTGTTCCAAACTGTATTTTGGACTTACACCAAAGGATTCACGCAAATTAGCTTACCAGTTTGCCAAAAAAAAAGTGTGTAAAATTCCACAGGGTGGGAAAGGACTGAAATTGCGAGTGAGGATTGGCTTACAGCATTTTTAAAGCGTAATCCGATCTGTCCATACGCACTCCTGAATCAACCAGTTTAGCAAGAGCTATGAATTTCAATCAAGAAAAAGTCAATAAATTTTTGACAACCCTGGCTGATGTCTTACAAAGATACAATTTTGGGCCGAACAATATATACAACGTAGATGAAACGGTGCACTACGGTTCAAAAACCTAATAAAATCATAGCAACAAAAGGTGTGAAACAGGTGGGTGCAATAACTTCGCAAGAAAGAGGAACGTTAGTTACGATATGTGTAGCCGTAAATGCACTAGGAACAGTATACCACCCATGTTCATTTTTCCCTTGAAGAGATATCATGAACATTTCATAAGAGATGGACCACCTGGATGCATCGGATCTGGGAACAAGAGCGGTTGGATGCAAGAAAGAGAATTCCTGATTTTCATGAAACATTTCGCACATTACGTGAAACCAAATACAACAAATAGAGTCCTGCTTATTTTGATAACCATGGCTCGCATCTGTCTATTCCTGTTATAGATTTTTGCAAAGAAAACTACATAACATTACTTACATTTCACGCATACGTCCCATAAATTGCAACCGCTGGACCGCGGAGTTTATGGGCCTTTTAAAAAATTTTCAATAATGAATGTGATCAGTGGATGAAGTTAAACCCGGGCAAACGAATGACTATTTACAATATACCATCAATAGTGCGAGACGCTTTACCACTAGCTGTAACTCCCAGAAATATCACTGCAGGTTTCAAATGCTAGGAATATGGCCTTTGAATAGGAATATCTTCACTGAAGATGAATTTGCACCTTGTAGTGTCACTGATAGACCCGTTGAGCAAGTTTGGTGGAAAAAGAACGTCTAGATCAAATGTCGAAGAAACCGTTGACAACCCCCAACCCAGCACATTGGCAGCTCCTTCAACACCAATTCGGCTGCCAAATAGTAAAGATATTCTGCATATACTCCAGCGCCTCCTATGAAAGCCTATACCTGAGCAAGTTCGTCCTTTGCCAAAAGCTGATTTCAGCAAACCAAAAGGCACTAGCATCCAGACGAAAAGGGAAAACTGCAATTATAACGGACACACCTGAGAAGCAAACTATTGGAAGAACTATACAACAACAGAAAAGTGTCTTCCGCTAAAAAAACGTTATGGCATCTAAAAAACTGGGAAAATAAAAACGTCGCAAAGAAGCGAAAGATTGTCGAAAAATCATCGAAGAGTCATCTGAAGATGACACTATATGTTTAATATGTGTGGTCCTTACTGCAGCAGTAAAGAGGACTGGCTGCAGTGCAGGAAGTGTAAGGCTGGCTCATTCTTCTTGTGCTAAGAACGATCCTTTATTTGTTTGCAATAATTGCGAGTCCCAGATTCAAATTAATTTTGTGTCACATATTTTTCCCGAACTTTTACTTTCAGTTTTCGTTGTTTGCATTCAATATACATATAGTCCCTAATGTATATTTTTTCACACCATCAGAAAGTAGAAATTTCAACGAACAAAAAAAAAGCCCACCGACTTTTTCAAAAAAGCTGATATTTTGAGGGAAGAATTTCTGATTGAATATCAGGGTGCTTTTTCGATATTAAGTCAAAATAAGGTGGAAAAATAAATATTTAAATAAAAAAAACCACAGTGTGTTTGGGACATAAAAAGGTGAATTTTCACAAAATTTCGTGAATTTTTTTTTTTTGTAAAAGATAAAAATAAAAATCCAAAAACTTGGTTATTTGAATTTTTCACATACATTTTGAGTTTATGTGAAACAAGTGTGAATACCAATGTTGTAGATCTTTTTATTACCTACAACTATGCCATTTGATTTTTTTCTATAGGACTTGTAGTTTTGCCGGAAATCGAGATAAACCGTTTTTTACCCTTGAAAACTCACCCCCTTCCACTTCCCGACCTTAGATCGCCCGTAAATTATTTTTCCTTTCATTTTTGTTATATTCTCTTCCTTTTCCAACGGGTTTCATCCTACTATTTTTTTTTTGTTTCAAAAATTATCGACCCTGGTCTATTTTCAGAATATCTATCAGATGTAGTTCAATGTCCAGCGTGGCTTTGGCCGGGAACTAGTTGTTTTCTGTTAGACATTCACAAAAAATAACTTCATTTTTCGTGGATTTTTCAATTTACAGAAAAATATTTCTATTCAATATTCAATTGAGAATGTTTCCCCTTTCAACATTTGAAGTAATTTTCGACACACAACTATTTCGGAAATGGAAATAAAGAATTCCAAAAAGGGGTTGATTCTCAATAGCGAGGTGTGATGCATCGTATGGAAACTGGAGATATTAAAATAAACGGTATGAGACACATCCTTTAATGTCGCGTTCTGATCCTATATACGTGAGATACAACAAATTTGCGTTAACGCATTAAGAACTTAGTCCCCAGGGAACTGATACACTTCGGCTTACAATCTACAATGTCGCAGTTTTTTTTAACTTCTGTCCCGAAAACGTATTCCCATTACATCAACTTTGTGACTACTATGAGAGGTAGTATTATAATTGTAAAAAAATCATTTCAATATTTGCGAGGAACTTGAGCCTTTAACAAAACAGCGCTTAGCAATCAAGAAGCATGTGTTCTACAGATTCAGCAAAGTTCTCGCAGTAATGGCACAGTTCACTATCTGATCTATCCATTTTTCTGAGGTGGTGCCCCATAGGACAATGTCCAGTGAGCAGTTCCGTTACCAGTATCCAGTCTCTTATCCACTCTGGAAGCTGTCCAGTTTCTTTGACTAAGGCTCAGAAGCCTTTTCGCTTGTCTTTGCACTGGAACTTCGCCACTGCGTTTCAATTCGGCCAGCATCTTCCTTGTTGTGAGCTTTGGAGTGACCACAGAAGGGTTCTGAGCTGAGGAATTGAGTGTTTGTCCCTTCCTTAGCAAGACGTATGCTTCCTTATTATCGTTTTATTGTCTTGTGAGCTGGCACCCACATCAGAATGGCCTGATTATCCGAAGCTTACGGAAAGTTTGCAGTCCCAAGTCAGTCTGGACTCAGGAGTGTGTGACCTGAAAGCTCTCAGTGCTGCTTGGCTGTCTGATAGGATATAGATTTTTGCCACTCTGGAGCCTCTTGCAAAGCATTTTTGTGTGCAAATTGTTCTAGTATGGATTTCTGCTTGGAAAATCGTTGGGTTGTGCCTAAGAGTGTTACACTGTGGACTGTTGTAGAATTGAAGACCTCACAACTAACCACTATATGTTACATCCGGCTATCTACAGGGTGTTATGAATAAACACACCACATTTCAATACCAAATATTATAACCTATACAATTGTAGAATTTGAAAATCCCACAACTTAAAGCCAATTTTCAAACACCTTTTATAACTGTAAAGATGAAAAACCTTGGGAAACCCGAATATTATGGTTTCTTTATGTACAATTTAATGATGTCTAACTATAATGAAATTACTTAATCTCATTTTGGTTCACTTCAATCGATGATAATTTATACTTATTTTCACACTATCGACAGTACAAAAGCGTCTTTTTGAAAGTCTTTGGAGGTTTTATATGGAGTGTCCAAATACTTTCTATAGTCAATATCGTTTCTTAGATAATACTCAATAATAGCTACATTACTTTCATGTAATAATTTCATTAGCAATGGTAGCACATAGTCACTCCAAATCATATCGTTGTAATTGATTCAATAATATAAAAGCTATAACTCAAGAACTGTATCAACAATTATCATTGTAATCGAACTGGCAGAAAGAAACTGAAATTTTGAAATCACTCAAACTATCAAACCAAATTAAATATTTCCATAGATAATCAAATGGTTACTTTATATATCAAAGAATGTATCATAGCAGGATTTCAAATGTTCAATAATGATATCAATTGTACAAACAATGAAAGAGAGAGGAAAAGTGACTCACCTTGTATAACTTCATGCACTCTGACACACACAAAAGAAGCGTTTTTGATTCAGTCCCATTTATTTCAAACAAAAAAAAAACATTATTTTTATTAATTTTTACTATTTTAATTCCCGCAATAATAATGATTTCAATTGAATATGTTGCCATTGTTGAATTGAGATGCTAAATTTTAATTCCTTTCAATTTACTTAAATTTTTCATCAGTTAATTGCTTTGCAATTCTGAACTGAAACTCTGCAGTAAGAGTTTGAATATCTTGTACATACTGTATTTGAGCTGAAGACTGGACTGAACGAAATAATGATAGAATTACATCTTAACTGATCTGACTGATATTACTTGAATCTAATGCGCGATAAGGATGAGAATAAATCTCAAAATGCACGAATTAATAGATTTCCAAATCTCCCACAGAGATTTTGTTCCGCAAACGGTTATAACTGTTCTCCCCCGGCGAGTAATTCTGGTTTTATTTTAATTATAGATTATACAGTCATCTCATACGATGATTCAACCGTTTTTCCCATTGGAACCACAAATCCTAATAGATATTCCTATTTGTCCCTGAATGAACTTTGTAGGGGTTTATTGTTTCACGCATAGAATATAATATTATATTTCTCACACATGAATTCTCCACCATTCACTTCTTGACAATGACAAGTCGATCTTGGAATTCTCGTACAACATTGTGCAGGACCTCAGGGTTATGTTGTTAATTTCTTCAGTTATCCTAACTTCTTAATCTGCAATATTGTCTGGTCTATTGAAATATACTTTTTATTACAAATAACCCCATAAGAAATAATCAGGTATTTTCTTCTCGTTTGCTAAACGTCAGGGAACAGTCGTTCAAGACACCAAGAACCCACATAAATAATGTAATGTCCTAGTAGACTACTAATATTTTGATATTTATGAGTTGCTGACACACATCAGTGTATTGAGAAATATTTGTTTGTGTATTTGATTTAACTATGGCCCATTTATCCGAAACTCAAAGAATAGACATTTTAATTATGATTGGATTCGGTAATAATACAAGAACTCAGAACGAAGTTTGTGAAATGTTCAATAATAAATACCCTGGTCAACACCTCTCACAGTCTACAGTTAGCAAAATACAAACAAAATTTCGTAAAACTGGACGTATAAAAACTATTGGATGAGGAACAAAAGTTAGATGTACTGTTGGCGATTGAGGAAAATCCGCATATGACAAGTGGACAACTTGCCACCGACAATAATATAAGTAAATCATCGATACTGAGAGCTTTATATAAAAAAATACCATCCTTATAAAACCATACCAAAACCATATACAACAGACATACACAAGTGAACATAACTCAAATTTGAAACTTTTTAGATCTATCTTAAGCTGGTTTTTTAAGGTGTAATGTGAGGTTCATACCCCACACCACCCCCTTTTACCAGTACACACCTGCGTCGTTACAAATACTTAGTCAGAAATTACTATTTGGAATTTTCGAAATCAATAAACCAGACTGTACTCCCATAAGCCCAGGCAGGAGGGGAGGAGTAATTTGAATTGTTAAAATTGACATCAAACCGACTACGTACTGAGTCATCGCCTTCGGGCGGGGACATGCCCTTCGATGCCATCAAAGCAGCAAGCGCGTGCCCATACATTTTATTATATCTTAGATTGTATAGTAGCTCGTAATTTGTACATACTAGGTTAGTCAAAATGTATTAGATAATGAAATAAAGATATTTTCGGATTGGATTTTTGGATTGAACATGTGCAAACTATTCAAAAATCAGGTCGAAATGTTAAATTGGAGAGGAAAAAAAATTAGATGTACTGTTAGCGATTGGGGAAAATCCGCATATGGCAAGTAGACAACTTGCCGCCGAAATAATGTAGTAAATCATCGATATTGAGAGCTTACATTAAGAAAAATACCATCATCATAAAGTTCATTTGGTTCAGGAGTTAAATGAGGATTATCCTGATAGAAGGCAATAATTCTGTGAACTGATGATGAACAGAATTGAAGCAAATTTGCAGTTCATAAAATACAATTGTTTTTTCTGATGAAGCTTCTTTTTATTCAAATGGAACGATCAATAGACAAAACTGTAGATATTGGAGCAGAGAAAATCCTCATCGGATGTGTGAGGCCCACACACAATATTCTAAAAAAGTGAACTTTTGGACTGGTATCATTAACAACAAAATTATTGGCCCTAATTTTTTTGAAAGCGCAGGTTTATCTTGATTTTTTGATGAACTTTTCACAGCCTACATCAAAAAGGATTTTTCCTGATGGTAATGATCCTAATGCAATACATAGATCAATTTGGTACCAACAAGACGGAGCTCCACATCATTACGAACGTATTGTTAGAGATTATTTGAACGAAGTTTTTGCCAATAGGTGCATTGGAAGACGTGGAATGATTTAATGGCCACCTAGATCCCCCGATTTGACTCCTCTTGCTTACTTTTTATGGGGTTGTTTGAAATCGAGAGTATATTTCAATATACCGGACAATATTGCAGATTTAAAAGTTAGGATAACGGAAGAAATTAACAACATAACCCCTGAAGTCCAACAAAATGTTATAAGAAAATTCCAAGATCGACTTGCTTATTGTCAAGAAGTCAATAGTGGTCATTTTAAACATTCAATTAAATTGTTAAATGAATTGAAAAATACTTCTTAACATTATGTGACATTATTTCCTCCATTCTACGTAATGAATTTTCTCAGTTATGATCGCACCAAATTTCAAAAAACTCAATATTGCTGAACATAAAATGAAAATTCTATTCGAACAAGGTGCCACACGACCCCCCTTCTCATTTACAATTTTTGAGGGGGTGCTCACAATTCAGAGGGGTGCAAGAAGGGGGTAATATTTTCCTACTGTAAATTGTCAAATTGACAATAGAAATCGACCTCTCTGAGGTTTTTTCAAACAAATACATAATAACGCTAAAAATTAATTTATTCCATACCTATGGACCGCACTGTATGTGCTTATGGGTATGTATATATTATATATAGATGTTTCATAATGACTATATTCTATATCATATGGTTTTTACATTTTTCTATGAAGTTATTTTCTAGGTTCTTTACTATTCATGTTTTTCTTGTTTGTATTTGGTTAGGATCTATTAAACATAGATATTTTGCCCAACATTCCATATCAATAAATTCTTTTTCAGTACATGACTTGCCTTTGTCTTATGGTATGTTGCTTTCGTTATATCAATTCAGGGTTTTGTTTGAGACAGATCTAAGTAGCCTCTCTGTCATCGAAAAACTGTTTTTTTAATTTTTTTTTGTTGTCTTTGAGTTTGTTGGAAGTTGTGGAGTCTGTCGAAATATTGACAACCTTCACTAATCTACAATCGAGCGCTGTCTATAAAATAAACTGTAACGATTGTAAAAAATGATACGTTGGTCAAACAGGACGATATTTGAAAAAACGCATATCTGAACCCGATAGGAATACACAAAAACTTGATGTCCAGAATCCCTCTGCTCTACTAGATAAAATGGTCATTTTTTGATTCAGTAAACCCCATCATCCTGGATAAAAAACACTTCTTATCAAAAAGACTTTCTTAGCGAAATGATCAAAATTGTCCACTAAGACAGCGTCCTATTTCAACCTGATTAGTCAGATTCCTACATGATTTGTTACCGTTTTTTAACCACAATTGTTTTTCTCCATCGATACAAGAACTATATGGCTCACGCATATTTTTTTAACTTCATCTTAGACTTCGTTTGTTTTGTACCTGATGTTAAACCTGTTGTCCCGTGAAAGTTATTTTCGTTGTATCTTGGAATTCTGTTTATGTATTCTTTTTATTCACATCCAACTCGGAAAAACTAATTTTTGGTGAGTCTTTCTTTTTTTAATAATCTATTTCACTCTGAAATGTTCCAAATCTTGTGGCCAAATGTTCTTTATTTTTACTATTCTTTACCCCTTCAACTTACAAAAACTCATTGTTACAGAGGCCTAAAGATGAATTTAATAGAATTCGAAACGTTGGCAATGAAACAATAGTATTTCTTCGACAAAATTATCCAAATCCCAACAAACCTCTTCAATATCATTGTATTTTCAACCTATGTTTTAGTGGTGACTCAACGTTTTATTTGAATGGGTATTTTTTTTTTGCTTTACACTATTTTGCTTTGTGAATATTAAGATAGGGTTCTTCACGAGACAGCGCAGACATATTCAGAAGATTTTCAGCAGATAATAGTGGTGACGTGTGGGAGTATTTCTGTTGAAACTTTCCGGATGGTGAGCGATGAATTGTTTAACATTTTGGAAATATGTTCTTGGTGATAATTTATAACATTTATTGTTGCTAAGTACGTCATTTTTATAATAAACTTCCATCCAACCGCCCGTAACTATCTTAGTATCATTGGAATTAAAAAATGAAATAAAAATATGATGGTCCTAAAGAATTGAGAAAGGCCCTAAAAATGAAGTGTCACTTGACTTCATGTTCCATTTACAATTTTTGACTATATAGACATCGTGACATCCCCTCTCCACCGACTTCTACGAGCTTTTTGAAGAAGTACTTTGAATTTTGTCAATCATTCCAATATTTACCCATTGTTTTGGTGATATAAGGGAAAGAAGATGACTTTACGGATGCACTGTATATCAGTCGAACAAAGGGAAAAATATCCAAATCTGTAGAGGGTATAGACATCTAGGATAAATATTTTCGAACAGGTGCCGATGTTCCGGTAGAACTCATTATTTTAGCGTAGTGTGAACGGATCAATATGAGAGAGACTGTCATGTGGCCACAAGATGGAGATCTGTAGAAGCATTCTGACACTATCGATTTTCCTGTGAACCGTTTCGAAACACAGATGGCAGAGCGATACAGCAAGTTCACTAAATAAAACGAAAACTGCTGATTTCGAGGAATAACCAGGTGGGTCTAGCGTGAAGGCATTCGGGAAATGGTGAACTTGAAATCACAAGTGAAACTTCACAGATGTCGAAGGGTGAATCATTTAATCGAAAATTCATTTAGGAAAAAGGAATAATCCAGCTGCCGTGTGCAAGCCTCACGGTGCATATATTCGGATATATGCTTCAAATTTGATTAGCTGCAATGAAGGCCAAATTCGAACAAAACAATATATACAGGGTGAATCGAAAGTAGTATCATCAAATTAATGCAAATGTTGTCCTGTATATTTTCAAGTTATTCTGGTTACACTCAATAACCTCTTTATAAGAAAATACATCAAACAAATCACTTCTGTATGAACCATGACAGACTGAGATACTTGAGAGAGAAGGAAATTGCTAAATGTTTTCAATAGGAAACAAAGACAAATATAAAAATAATGTCGAAAAGGGTACTATTGTGGTATGTCATCAGAATATCCAGTCTCTGAGTAATGAAATTTTTCAGTAAGATGTGATATCAGAATTTTATTTATTTTGTGACTCCAATCACTAGTTTAATAGTAATAGTGGGTTGTGCCCAAGCTGAATTATGTACTGGGTTTTGTAAAATGAAACCAAACAGGGCGGTGAAATAATTTTTCAAAATAATGAGATTCAGTCAAAATTTGCGTTCACGGACTCTGATGAATTCGACTATTTCCCTCATTATTTTTGTACCAATCAAATGGCCAAAATTACAAACTGGAGAACCAATCAGGTCAGTTTTTTAGTGATAAAACGTATTCTCGATGTTTTATACTGATAAAACACCTAGTTGATTCGATATTGTTTTGCGATAAAACGACACTAAGGTCCTGTCAGAATTATATGTCAACACATTCAATTCCTATACAGGGGAACAGGAAATGCAAAATTGATTAAATGAGGGATAGGATATTTCAGTTGAAATTTACTTTTTTCAGCATGGTAAAAACCTCAGATTTTCAAGTAAGGCAATGAACAATTGAAAGCCGTCATTTTCATAACATCTTCAACAATTCTCGTGGACTAGTGGAAAGCGCACAATACAGTATCATCAAAAGGCTAGAGGCCGAACTGCTAAAGCATCTGACTGCGAAGCTGAAGGTCGGCAGTTCGAGCCCCAACGGCTTCAAAATTTAACTTTTTTCATTTTTCCACATAACACCACACAAATCCAACCACAAAAACATTTTTCACACACAACTTGAAATAATTTTATCCAGTTTCAAATGTGATTCGGGCAATATTCTCATCAAATATTAATCGTGCTCGAGGATTTTATCGCAAAATTTTACAAAATTTTTGTCTTCAATTATTTTGCCTCTAGAAAATTTAACTTGTGCATTTCGCAGCCTTATTATCGAAGATTAAATCACTCAAGCTTCGCTTTCCTGGTTTAATCAGATAATAAGACCGCAAATCGCACTCAGTGAAATTTCCAGGCGAAATGGTTTCTCGATGATTTCAAAAAAAAAATCCGATAAAACCCCTGGCATATATGATATTACCCTCGATAAAAACTTCCTCACAGTTGGAACAGATGTGAACCTACTGGTTCCATAAGACATGAGAATTACAATTTCTGAACCAACACTAGTATAGTTTTCCCAATATCAATTGCAGAAGCATAAAAAAGTCTTGCGGCGAAATCCTGTGAGCAGCAGTGGCGGAGATAACTAATTTTATTTAGATATTTTGAGATTTTAAAAATACTTCATAAATAATGAAAAATGAAAAAAAAATTAATGACAAGCTTTTATTTATACAAATACATTAAGAAAGAAAAATAATGTCATTCATTGTTTGATGTAGGTTATTATTATATCCTAAAACGTATTTCGATCGGCACACACCAAGACCATAGACGCTACTGGTTTTTGATCTTTCAGAGCTATTGAAACACAAATATAACGCGTGATTTATGACTTCGTAGAGACACAGCTGCCAGCTTTATATCCAACTTGATTGGTCCAGACGAATCGGTTGTATAAATTGACTATCGGCTCTTTTGATCTACCGTCTGCGGACGGAAAATGTTTACGAGTAATACAGATTAATTTTCGTTCAGTTTCTTCGCATATACGCTCGTGTTAGCGAAGTGAGTTTTTATTCGCTCCCTATAGAAACAGCTTCTGTAATTGATATTGGATGGACTATAACTGCAACCTCAAAAACTTGTATAAGCAATATTATCATTGATACACAGGCTGATTTCAATATAACAGTAAAGGATATTCACATTTTCGATCTTCATGCACACATCATTGAGATCCGAAAAATAACATCTGCACACAAGTAACTTAAACATACCGGGTACAATTGAAGCAGCATAATAAAAGAAGTATTGATCTTATTATCCGTCGCTCAAACAATAAATCTAAAAGAGGGGCAAACAATCAATACCATTCGAATAGAAACAAAAATACCATTCGAATAAGAAACAACAAATCTAAAGATACCATCATTATGAAGGAGAAACAAAGGAAGACCAACATATATATATATATATATATATATATATATATATATATATATATATATATATATATATATATATATATATATATATATATATATATATATATAAATATATATAATATATAATATATAAATATATAAAAATATAAATATATAAATATATAAATATATAAATATACAAATATATAAATATATAAATATATATATATATATATATATATACAGATATATATATATATATATATATATATATATATATATAACGAGAATTAGAGAAATCTGTTACGAATCCAAGAGAGCCCACCATCCGAGCCTGTTTCATGGTTTCCCAATCATCAGGACGGCCTGTGGTATCTTCAAAATTCGTAGCAGATATTTCGTAGAGTTGATACCTATCGGCAAGTACAAAAATGTGAAAAGCATCAAATTATAGATAGTGACACCTTCAATCTGAGCGGCGAAGCTCAGACCTAATATCGTGGAATTTTGATAGCACGAAATTTCGTGCACATCAACAGGTCACCAACAGATGTCAGCATAGACCAACCCACGACACCAATAGTCGTACTCCCAGTGCGTTCGGAGTAACGCACAACTAATAACAAGAATAAGATAAATCTGTTACGAATCCAAGAGAGCCCACCATCCGTCTACAGCCTGTTTCATGGTTTCCCAATCATCAGGACGGCCTGTGGTCTCTTTCAAATTCGTATCAGATATCTCGTAGAGTTAATACCTATCGGCAAGTACAAAAATGTGAAAAGAATCGAATTAAAGATAGTGACATCTATAATATGTGCGGCGAAGCTTAGACCCAATATCGTGGAATTTTGATGGCACGAAATTTCGTGCACTTCACAGGTCACCAACAGATGTCAGCATAGGCCAACTCACGACACCAATAGTCGTACTCCTAGTGCGTTCAGAGTAACGCAAAACAAATAACGAGAATAAGAAAAATCTGTTACAAATCCAAGAGAGTCCACCATCCGTCTACAGCCTGTTTTATTGTTTCCCAATCATCAGAACGGCCTGTGGTCTCTTTCAAATTCGTATCAGATATCTCGTAGAGTAAATACCTATTGGCAAGTACAAAAATGTGAAAAGCATCAAATTATAGATAGTGGGTTTATAAAACTCCAGTAGCGAACGGGGAAGATCTAAGAAACCGAATGGTAGACGCCTGTGAAACAATGATAAACACACCAATAATTTTTGAACGGGTACGAGATTTAATGACTAGAAGACTGAATGCCTGTATCTTCGCTGAAGATGGACACTTTGAATAATTTATTTGAACCCAATTTAGTTTTCCTCATTTTATTTCATTCTACATATTCAAGATTTCTTGAAATAAAATGTTGATATTTCTTGCAAATTTTATTAAAACAAATACAGATTTTGCACCCGTGATACAAAAATAACTATTTCAAACGCGTAAAAATAAGTAGAATAGGTGGCGCCCTCTACAAAAAAAAAACTACTCACCTCAACGTCAAATTCATTTCCTAAGCATTCTTGTGAAACATGCAAAATAATGGTAATAACTTCAACACGCATCGATTATCAAATAATCGACTTGAAATTTTCAAATCCAAATATCTAGAAAACGGTTGCTTATAGCGACTTGTAACAGGAGTAGCTTTTTAACGTAGAAGTGATACAGAAATTGATTCGTCTACTGAAAAATGTGCTAGAAGTACGCTAAAACAAGTTATGAATCTTCAAAAAAGAGAAAGACAGGCGCCCCCTACGAGTAAGAGCAATAATAACATCAGGTTCGAATTTGACACCTCCAAAAACCGCCCTAAACCAATTTTCGTTCAATTAAGGTCAGTATTTCGAAAGTTATTTAAAAAAAAACGAAAATGAAAATAAAACTTCAACACCCTGTATCTTGGAAACGAAGCGTTTCCGGACATATATTTATTTGAACAATTCATATTAGAATATTGTGAGGAATAACCTCCTGAAGTTTGTCAAAGTACTTTTGAATCACCCTATATATATATATATATATATATATATATATTCTTCAATTTCTTGGAATAAAGGTCTGATTCAGTCTATTCACATAATTTCTCTTAACTATGTTTCGACATGGTATTTGTCATCTTCAGGTTAAACTAAAGAAATACTAAAGATATGGAGTTTGAGACATATTCAACACAATATTGAAATTTATGCACTAAATTATTTATTTAACAACATATGGTTCGAAATATAACACGTTATTTAACTCAATATAAAAATATCTGTAACATTTATGAGTATTCACTTACAAATTATATTAGTTTGGATCGTACGGACGTTATTGTGGATGCCTGACTTCGACGAAGTTAACAGAAATGGTTTGTTTATCTTTCATGCATAGGGTCCTACATTTGAACAATGTATTCCCAATATTCTGGGGATTTCTGAAAGACATTGTTAATAATAGTAATGATAATAATATTCAACTCATTAAAGACACGATTTGACTTATAGAGAATCTGAATGTCATTAATGAAGCAATTTCCAATGCACTTATGAATATAAGGAGACGTTATCAATTATGCATCGACAATAATGGTGGACACATTGAACAAATTTTATGAATTATCAAGTTATTTAAATTTCCTAAATAAATCTTTGTTATCTATTTTGTACAAATATTTGAATTTTTTCCATTTTACTGTAAACATTTTGATTATTGCATGAAGAAATTTCACTTAACAAACATAATGGAGTTGTCATTTTCATAGCTACTTTTGAAACTTAACTTTCATAGGATAGTATTTACAGTAAGAAGAAGTTATTCGACTTGATAACTCAAAACGGTTAAGATAGGAGTAACATATGATATATTTTTGAAATCGGGAAAAAAATCATCCCGAAAATTCAATAATATACAGGGTTGTCCCATTTGAAAAAAAAATATTCCCTGAAATCTGCACGCTACTGTATTTTTGATAGCATTTTATCAAAATTCAGTCATAACCACACAACTTTTAAATTCATCTTTTTTTTTTCTATAGGCAACAATAACGATGATAAGGGGTGGGTAATCCATAGTGAATAACCCGGTATCATATAAAAACTGCTAGGTTGCTCATTACTCATTTCCTCATAATTTGGAACTCATCCAAACTTTGAAATAGAATAATATTTTATTTTTTGTAAATCTCATTCCTGAACGAACCATAATGTGTCCCAAGATCTAATGAATATTCATAACCATCGAGTTTGCATATTTCATGATCCAGTATCTGATAAGAATTCAAATAAATATTAACTGTATTCCAACAATTCCAGAATAATACAGTTCAAACACTTGGTCTAATAATAATATTTGTAATATATTAGATTCATAATGCGATAAGATTACTGAATCCCAAGAAATAGACATTTTTAATAAGAATGGTATGGACCTTCATAAACTCGAAACTCCAGGATATTTGAAGGATTTCTCAAGGAGTTACTTATATTTGTAAAAAAATCAAAAATGATATACACTCATATAAATAACATATGGATATGGTATAAGTATGTTTAAATAACACTTATTTTGTATTAGGAAATAATTTCTATTGACAAAACTTTGTTATTGTATGGGGATCCCTACTCCCGGAAGTGCATAATACCATCATGGAAAATTCCGAGAAAAGTTTATAGATATCTACCAGAGGTCCATGGTTTCTTGAGAATTGGCAACATGTCAAACAAGAATCATAAAGTGTTAATTCAAATCAGTGATGATAAACCCACGACAAAATTTACCAAAAAAATAGAAGAAAACCATCAAATTCCCATTGTAGATGTATTAATTAAAAAATATCCAGATCATTTTGGAACAATTTTTTTCCAGGAAAAAGAAGCACACATCAAATGAGTATCACAGAAGATTTCATCAAAACTCTTTATGACAGAGCTGAGTTGATTTCCTCAACTCTACAAAATTTTAGACATAAAATTGTTTTCTTGAAAAATATTCTTTGAAAAAATACATATTGTGGGTGTCAGAACACACACACACACACATTACTCCTAATACAATTGAGTTGAGTTTTACGGAGAGCGCCCATTTCGACAAAACGTAATGCTCTGCTACTATAACGTAATGCTCTGCTACTGAAACAACAGATGAATCATGACTCCATGATTGAATCCCTATCCAGGATCTTCTATCACTGTTACTAAAGGCGAGCGTAACCCGAGGGCTCTCACTTTTCGGGCTTCAAATAAGTGGGCGACAGCCATTCACGAATTTAGAATTTTGACTGGACAAGGACTGAAAATTGGTCCCCAGCTCTTGCCATGATGGTGGTTCTCAAAAATGGCCGAGAAAGAATTTTGAATCTGAATTTTGGAAAATAAAATGTATATAGACGGTGCAGCTTTCACTAGCTGGTATGGGTTGATAAGGAGCTCATCACTCCAGGGAGTGCCTGGGACGTTTAAATCGCGAGGGAACGTCTATGTTATAATCTGTGGCTTCCCTCACGAAAGGGGTTCTTGTGGGTTATTGCGCAATCGAATACTTTCCGAATGCGGTCTCTGATAATACTCCTGATGGAAGGCAGGTTCAAGTCTTCGAGGATCCGATCGTTCCGCACATACCACGGAACGATCCTTATCATCCGCAGGACTTTCTTTTGTGCCCGTTCCTGGATGCAAATGCCAGTCCTGCAAATTTGGCCCCAGGCGGCTGAGGCATACAAAATGATCATCATGAACATCATTTCATAAATCTTCACTTTATTTCTAAGAGAAAGTACGCTTCTCCTATTGATCAAAGGATAAAGCGTGCAGATTTTCATCGTGATTTTATTTTTGATAATCTTCACGTGCGGTTTCCTGGTGAGCCGACGATCTACGTAACTCCTAGGTACTTGACCTGCTCTGACCATTCTATCTCTCTTCCAGAGATATTCACTCCAGGCTCCGGGTCGTTTGATGCATTCTGCAATCAAACGACACCCATCAAGGTAGAAAGTAAAGCCATATCATCGGCGAACAGGGAGACCTTCACATGTTCGCTTCTTGGTATATCAGATGTAAAAAGAGCGCATAGTACAGAAGACAGTACTGCCTCCTGAGCAACGCCGGCCTCAATTACTCTCGAATCCGAGAGAAAATTGTTGACCTTGGTCTGAAATGTCCTACCCATGAGAAACGACTTTATCCACTTCACCAGGCTCAGAAATCAATCAATCAAAGCAGGCCTTCGTGCCATACTCTGTCAAAGCTTCACTTATATCGAGAAATACGATATGGGCACTGTTATTCGTATTTAATGAGGTTATTGTGTTTTCCACCAGCCTCAGAACCTGTAGCTCGGTGGAGTGAGCGCAACGAAAGCCGAACTGCTCATTCGGTGGTACATTTCTGTCATCCACTCCATCATCAAGCCTTCACAGAACGATATTCTCAGCCAACTTAGCTGAACAGCAAAGCATAATAACGGGAAGGTCGGGTTTTGTCCTTCTTCCGGAATCATAACCACATGGTTCCACCTTCAGGGAATCTTTCAAGGCGCAGAGAGTTGTTGATAATATTCAAAAGTGACTGCACCTGGTTGTCCGGATTTTCTTTATCATGCGATTCCGTAACAACAAGGAGCTTTTTCAAAATTGAGATCTTTTATCTTGAATGAATAATATATCATTATAAATTTCATAAGCTCTTATAGTTCATATATCTCTCTCTATTTCTTTCTATAAATAAAAACACCAACACAATACACTTATCACTGTTATATAAACTGTTATTATATACTGTTTTCATCCTTATATCTGTGAAAAAACTGAATCCTTGTTATAAAACTAAAGTTTTAAATACAATAAAGATCTGAATATCTATCTATTCATACCATATCTTGTTCGCATAGTGAAAGTTATATAGGTGGAACATCGAGAGAATTGACAGAATTGGGAGTATTGAAAACATGGAAATCATTAAGAAATTGGAAAATATATGTTTCCAAATATCATTTTATCATCATATGATAGAACGAAATGATACCAAATTTAATGTGAAGACCAATCATGAGAGTTGGAAAAGAAAGAAACTTGCCTATTTCATCATGGAATAACTGCTTCTCAACAAACTCTTCCACGGTGAAATACACATGTTTTCTCAAAGCGGTAAGAAGAGGCAGAAAGATGAAAAACTGATATTAAGCAACCTATTACCAATATAGCAGATGAGTTACAACAATTTTGCCGCTTATAGTCCTCATAGATAGAAAACTGCGAAATGGTCAGCATAGAAGTTTCTACCATGCGGAAGATTTTCAAAAATGAAAATTTTATGTACTTCCTTATAGAATCTCATATGGTGAAGCAGTGAGTTAAAGAATCAATTCTGAATGTGCATATATTCCCAATCACATATCTTGAATGATTGAAAGCATAAAAACCATCTGAAAAGAGATATATCTTCACGAAGTATAACTATCAGTTAATTCTTTTGAAATTATTGCATTATTCGAAGGTTTACACCAAATTCCATTGGAAATTCCGAACTATTATTCACTCAAAGACTATGAACATACCGGTCAGGCAACGTTGAAGTTTTCATCTCCTGTGAGGGTCGAAGTTGACGTTGGAAAATTAACTACTACGGAATTCAATTAAGGCGGTAACCTATGCATCAGCGTGTGGGTTGTTCATCTACCTTGCCGGTCAATTTCGTTTGAGGTGAGGATAGGAAATTCCGGTGGGAAAGGTGTTTCATGTACTTCACAGAATTGTAAGTTATAATAGGATTCAATGAATATAATAATGAAATAACATATAAATTAAATATAGTTCTTCAAAAAATCATATAATTTCCGAATATCTATTGTAGTAGCTCAGTTTCCTTGAAAAAATAACAGAATGGTACCACTGAGAGGTATAGTATATCCATTCGCAATTGAATGAAGTCATCTTCGATTCAAAATATAGGGTTCGTTCAAATTCGTACATAACAATGTTGAATTATGAAAAAATCCGGAAAGAGGAATAACTATAATTCCCTGTATAAAGTATACAGAGTGGGACATTGAAAACGAAACAGCGGCTCTGCAGGTCGGCAGAACCGAATTATATAAAAACGCTCGGACACGTCAACTACATTTTCGTGGGGGACATCGTTCTCGTTGAAATTCATCCGAAATACATTCCATCCCTCGGGACTGTGACCGTTACCCCTAAATTTTTAAATGGCAACATATGGCAAGTGACACCTCATTTGAAAGGTATTTTCCTTTTTAATATCAAACAACAAAAATTAATTAAACCTATCGATTCGTTTTCGAAATATAGGAACTTGAAGTTGGGAAATCACTTTTTATTCACTCAATCAATAAAAAAACTTGAGAGGTGTCAAGGGACACCCGGATGGAACGAAGTTCCTTTCGATTAATTAGTGAAGGAATTGAAATAAATTTTTTTTTTTTGAATTATAATAATATTTTATATATATATATATATATATATATATATATATATATATATATATATATATATAAATGCACTCTGTCTGTCTATTCATTCGTACACGTCATAGATGCGCGGGACTTTGTAACACAAAAGAGTGTATATATATATATATATATATATATATATATATATATATATATATATATATATATACTCTCTCGACTTCGTAAACACAACAGCGTATAGGTAAGAACACGCACGGCTTGCTAAATACATACGCATTGATATTGTAATATTAAAATATAATTTGCTTTTAAATTTATTAAAGTTATGACGCTAAACACACAATAATGGAGAGATCATAGCGCGTATGACTTGGTTAGCACAATGGTAAAGAGAGGTTATAATGCGTACTTGCTAAAAATACATGAGCATTCATTATTGTCTGTATAAAATCTCTACTCACCTAACTCCATCAGCAATATCCGGAACTTGTGCAGAAACACTGTCAGGATTCATTATTGTTATTATTTTTCATTATTTATTATGTACAAAAAACCTGTATACACTCAACAAAAATAATCGTCGCGGCACCACACTGTTCAATGTGAAATAGAAAGACGAAACGAAAATAACTGGCTTGCTTTCTATGAGAGAGAGAGAGAGAGAGAGAGAGAGACAGACAGAGAAACACGCGCACGCCATAGCTAAGTCTCGTTACAACTTTTAGTCTTAATTTATTCCGTCTAGTTCGCTTTCGCAAGGCGCGATAAGGAACTACGTTCCAATAACACATAACAATGCAACTGTTTGAAGATAATTATCATTGTCAAGGAATTAAATGATCTAACTGTTTACCAACGAATAACATGCAATTCCGTTTCAAATTTTTATTTCAACCTCATTTACTTGATCGAAATTTTTCTAAGGTTCTTAAGAATCGATAGAAAGACGTTTTCTCGAATTCGACTCAAATGCGAGTACAACAAAAACATGTATGAGATTATTTTTTTCGCCAAATCGCAATTGTGGACGTATATCAGTGTCAAACTGATTTTTGATTGAACGACATTAGAGTGAATCACTTGACTAAAGCTGCCGAATATCTTTCCGCAATAATGGTGTATACGATCGCGGAAAGAAATAACAACAATTTTTTTTAAGAATGATGAGTGCGGTAACCGAACAGCTAATTTGTTCAATGGAACGCATCCAGATAAACTTGTTGCTGGAAAATACGTTCTAGAATTAGTGGAAACATTTCGTCAAACTGGATCGGTAGCCAACAAGAAACGAGATCCAAAACGTGAATTTCCGTTGAGAAATGAAGCTGTTGAAGTTGCACTTTCAGGACAAGTTCATGCAGACCCAACATTGAGTACAAGGAAATTGGCTAGTGTTACCAATATCATAGAACCAGTATCCACTGAAACATCATAAATTCCACCTACAAAATACATTTGGTACACCAATTGAATGAGATTATTTTGATTAGGCAAACAGGAATTTTGGAAATTATGACTACGAGAATAGATGCTGATGAAATTTCCTTTTCAACATCTGCTTTTCTGATGAGTCTACATCTTTTGAATCGACTGTGAATCGTCATAATGTTCGTTATTGGTCAGAAGCCAATCCAAAACATCCTCAAACTCCAAAACTCAATGTCTGGGCCGGTGTTTTTGGGGACCGTTTGATTGGACCAGTATTTTCGACAGGCGAAACCTTTGAATATGAATGTTGTTTATCCACAATTAGTAGACATCATTGAAAATGACGATGGTTACCATGAAGACCACTCGATATTTCAACAAGACGAGGCACCTCCACATTATGCACAGTCTGTTGGGGCGTTTTTGGATAGAATATTTCCTGGAAGTTGGAATGGAAGAAGAGGCTCTATAGAGTGGCCAGCCAGATCTCCAGATTTAACCCCACCTGACTTTTTTCTGTGGGGTGACTTGAAAAACGAAATTTTCGCAACTCAACCAGAATCTCTGGAAGATTTATGAAAGAGAATTATTGAAGAATGCCGTCAAATAACGACGGAAATGCTACGAAATGTGGGTTCTCGTTTAGAACAGCACTTGTACTATTGTATGGGATAGACAGTTTGAACATTTAGTTCATTGCCAATAATAATGATTGCGACAGCTGCTTTATCAGATATTGTTTTTATTGATTGAGTGAATAAAAAGGATTTCCCAACTTCAAGTTCCTATATCTCGAAAACGAATCATGATTAATTTATTTTTGTTGTTTGATATTAAGAAGGAATACCTTTCAAATGAGGTATCACTTGCCATATGTTGCCATTAAAAAATTTAGGGGTAGCGGTCACAGCTCCGAGGGATTGAAATGTATTTCGAGTGAATGTCATCGCGAACGATGTCCCCCTCGAAAATGTAGTTGATGTGTCCGAGCGTTCTTATATGATTTGGTTCTGCCGACCTACAGAGCCGCTGTTTCGTTTTCATAGGCCCACTCTGTATAGTAGAAAAAATTGAATGAAAACTATTCCCGGTAAAAAATAGTCATAACTTCCTGGCCCTGGTGCATAAATTACCGTGAACCACTACAGATTATACTTTATCGGGTTTGGGATATAGATAATAAAATCTGTTAGTAGAACAGTTATGTGGCGTGTCTGGTCAGAGGCAGCCATGTATGGTAAATAACCGCAAGAAAAATTTTGTGCAGTAGTCGAAAGTACCATCCACATAAAATGTCTGGTTCAAGGAAATCTGCTTTGAATTTGTACAACAACCAATGAAAGATTTCAATACTAATTTATTATTTGATGGCCACATAGTTTGAAATATTATATATAAAAAAGGAAGCTATCTCGACCTTCTAGAAAAATTGGAGATCAATATTAAACAAAAAGTCAGAATACCTGCTTAGAGTAATTTATTTAAATAATTATTAATTGTTGAATTTGTTCCACCGAAGATTAAACAGTAGAAGTGAATGTCTTTTGCTTGCTATTTTGATGTGATTTCTAATGATATCTCGTACATTTTCAAAGATGTAACAAACGTTTGGAAAATTCTTTTTTGATGTTGAAAAATGAAAATTGTGACGAAGAAGAAAAAATGGTACATTGACGAAGTGGAAAAACAGTTTTCTTCACGCGAAAAAGTGACTGCGGAGTGTTTATCGAAGCCAATTTTTTTATAAATCCGAACCTATTCCAAATCACTGATTCACATGAACATAGTGCAAAAAGAAAAATATAATATTCCCATATTCGAAACTAAGAAAACTAGTCCAACCAATTCTCATTCATTTGAGAAAAATTATTCCTATAATTCGATTTCTTGACAAATTTTAATTCAGAAAAGGTTTCCCAGATGTGGAAATTACAAATGCGTTGGATTGCAGAACGATCACATTTTGTTTTTCAACACTAATATTTCACTTGCATTGGGAAGTTTACACAATTCATAGAGAAAGGGTTTCCACTCAACGGAAAGATCTTCTAAATATGAAGCCATACTTCTGTTTCACGGCTAAGAAAACATTTCAGCGAACACTTGAATGTGAAACTGCGGTATGGCTTTGGATTTGAAAGACATTTACGTTGGAATTGTGAAAATTCCCAATGTAAGATATTTGTTTCGGTAGAAAACTTCAATAAAAAACAAAATAGAGAAATTCCACATTCACATGAATAGGTGCGGCTAAAAGCACTTGAGACTCTGAATTTCAGTTTTATCCCAAGGTAGTGATTTCTTTATAGGGCAATTGGTTGTTAGCAATGATCACTCATGTTTGTGTTTTAGTTATCAATTCGTCGCTCTCTCCGGCGACCGCCCCCCTCAGAGCACGTGGCGGGGGGGGCATGAGCCGCCACTACCTCCCCACGGTCCTGGGGAGCGGTCGTCGAAGGGAGCGACGAGTTGATAACTAAAACATTATCACACAGAATTCTAAATACTACAAAACAACTACATAAGAAAACACTCAACCCAAAATCCTTCACAACTAAAACACAAAAGCACACAAATACATTACTCAAAGATCACAAAACTACTACAAGCAAAACACTCGAAAATCCACAAAATGCATAATTCAAAACAACATACTCAAATTACATCAAACAACCTTCACATTCACACCCTTTACCAGGTTTTTATTATCATTTTCCTGGAAACATTCACAAAAACCACATACTCAAACCTGAATCATTCATAATGGATTCAACACTATTTCAAAATTCAGTATAAGCGTAAGCAGGAGGCTGAAAATAAACTCAAAAATCAACATGGACTTACTGAATGCTCAAAATTGTATATATGTATATGTGTAGAATTAAGTTATTATTTGGGAGGACATGAAATGTAGATACAGAATAAGAAAGAATGAATATTTTTGGATTGGGTTGGACTCATGTACTGGGCACAACTATAATACTCGTAAAAATAAATATTCCAATAACAAAGGGTAAATTTAGAGATGCAAAATACAAGCTCAAAAATAACGTGGCCGTCGTTTACAGTCCAGACTACGACTCTCCCCGAACGGTTCGAGCACTCCCCACTTGTCAGTCGCGTTGCCATAGTGACCATAGGCGTACCGACACAAAGGGTAGAACCACTATACACATCAATAAGAGTTTTCTCGAATTCCAAATAATTATTTTTCATACAAAATGGAGAAGCGAAAATCCTTAGCAGACGAAATCTAATCGTTCATCAACACAAAAAAAATCTTGAGAAAACAAGGATATAATTTGTGAAAAAAGTCCATCTTATCTCAAAGTGGAGTGGAATGGAATATTCCAAGAAAACTCGTTATCATACCCCACAATGTTTATTACCGTCTTAAATAGGGATGGTAATGCTCGGACCTATAAGTCCATCATCAGCCAAAACAAGACCAAATTTCTAAAAAAGGGGTTATCAATGAATGGATTCAATATAAAAAATAATAGTTTACTCACATGAGATATGAACATGGAAAAATTGTAACACATTAAACATTTTCAAGAACGTTGAAGGACAATCATGTTTGGTATGAGGGTCACAATAGAAATCAAAACAAGCAACTGTATAAATGACAAAATTAATATTGAAAATAATGAAAAGGTGATTTGTTGTCGATAAATATACATAACCTGACATCTACACGTGAAATTATCTACTTTGTTTTGTATTCTTCTTTCAAATTTCAAGTGTAGATGTCAGGTTACGTATATTTATCAACAACAAATCACCTTGTCATTATTTTCAATATTTTTTTTGTCATTTATACAGTTGCTTGCTGATGGATCGGATCATGTATTCAGTGAACGTTACGATGTCTTTGAGTTTGGTTTTTATTTCCATTGTGACCCTCATACCAAACATGATTATCCTTGAACGTTCTTGAAAATGTTTCAATGTTAATTTTCCTTAAATTTTTTTTAACCATCATTATGTAACCCCTTTTTTAGAATTTTTGCTTCGTTTTGGTGAGATGGACCTTCATAGGTCCGAAACATGTACCATTCTTATTGAAGAGGGTAATAAACATTGTGGGTATGATTACGAGTTTTCTTGTGATAAACAAGGATATGTACATCAATAACCTAATAAAGTTCGTATAACGTGTGATTTAGGTCATTCAGTTTTTCGAGAAACATGTAGGTATACTAGAGATAAAAAAGTGGACATGCTATTAGTTTATGTGCAAGAAAAATTCGAGGAACACAGCATCATCCGTATTTTCAATATTTTCCCGTTGTGGAGAAACAACCCAGACAAGAAACTCCCAACCATGAAATAGTTATCATTGATGAAGTGATGGAAAACAATTAGGTATGAGTTACTTAATGATGAGTCAGCAAGGTCGTTCAAGTATCAAATGTACCAGCACTCGTATGAAAATGATGGAAATCGAAAATTGGTTTATTAGTGGGTATTTTAGAACAATATGCTGATCCCGACTTTATTCTTTTAATATTGTTCCCAACGAGTCAAAATTCACGAAAATTGGAATGTTCAACGAGAAAACTGCAGATTTAATGAAGGAAAGTAATTTTCAGGAAAGATTTGAGTAAAAGGTATGGGCTGGTGCAATCGGAAGTGAAATCATTGGAACCAATTTTATTTCAAGAACACTTGACCGGGATTACGGTATTTAAGAATTGTTTACTGATATTGAAGAATTGTTAATGGACTTACCACTTCAATGAACCGTTCGAAGAGCGAGTGAATGGCCTGTTCGATAACCTGGTCTCATTATTTTAGTCTTCTTTTATGTGGGGTTATGTGATAGAACGAGTGTTCCATACACAATATTAGACAAGTTGGAGAAATTACATTTTCGTGTCTAATTATAATTTTTCAAATGGCGACCATTTTTTTACAAGCACTTTCCGAAAAAAGGATTTCTCGACGAATCTAACGATACTAATATATTTGCGATTCGATCAAAAATAAGAACATAAATGAAATATTACTAAGGAAAATACTGGATAATAATTTATTTACTCTTGTCGAGTGTGCCATGGATAGCCATGATGCATAATATTTAACAGTTATTTTTATCAAGTCTTCTTTGGAAAACAAAACACTCACTAAGGTGTTTGAGGTGACATAAGCTTTATGAGCAGACAGTAAAAGTTTCTGAATTTTCCTTAATTCAGTTCAATTTTTTTCAAAATAATGTATTCTCAAAGTGAAAAAGTGGATAAGTTATTGAATATTTGGAGAATGTCATAGAAATTCGAGGAAAGCTGCTGAGTTGTATGCTCAGAGATACCCCAATCGGCAACATCCCCCATCAGTATTTTCCGTATGTTGAGAATCGTTTTAGGCAAGAAGGAAATCGAGAGGCGGAACAGAGGTTTAACGTTCTTGCTATGGTTGAGATTGATAAAACGGTTTCTTTGAGATAAATTAGTCGGGAAATGCAGATGAGTCACGAATCAGCATGAAAAATACTGGAAAAAGCACGGATATCAACCATTTAAATACCAGTTTCATCAACATTTGTATGCTGTCGATGGCGATAGACGGATAGTGTTTTGTGATTGGCTGCTTCAAAATCATTGAGTTAACCCAAATTCTATCAAATTTATTCTATTTTCCGATGAACCACGATTTACAAATAATGGTATGTTCATGACTAATCCTAACAAAATCAACGGCATGACAGGGTTTTTCAAAGGTTTGCAGTCAATGGGCTTATTGAAACAGAATAATTGGGACAATATTGTATCAAGGTCAGTTAACAGGAGTTAGGTATTGATGTTTTTTTTCGAAATGAAATCAAGAATAATCTCAAGTAGATTATTAAGATTATTTTTCAGCAGTTTTACGACGAATTCACTTCCAACAAGATGGAGCACCCCTCACAATATCAGAGAAATTCTTAATTACTTAATAGAGCATTTTAATAATAATAATTTGAGTTATTGCAACCAATGGTCCAGTACGGTGGCCTGTCCGCTCACCGGATCTCACTGTGCTCGATTTCTCCATTTGGGGATACGTTGAAGAAGGTTTACTATGCAGCAGCTCCAGCCACTCTTGAAATCTTAGAATAAAGAATTCTACGGGCATTTAGTTACGAATGTTACGAAACGTGTTGAGAGAAACCATTGAATGAGCTGAATTGTGTCTAAACAAAGAGGAATGCACGTTGAAAATTGTAAAAATGAACTAATAAATTATTATCATGGCACATTGACAAAAGAAATTTTTATCCAGTATTTTCCTTATTAATATTGAATTTATTTTTTTATTTTTAATCCAATCGTAAATAAATTAGTATCGTTAGATTCGTCGAAAAATCCATTTTATTCGTTATTTTATATCTTTGCTTTTTAGTTAGTTCGCCTTAATCTGTTCATTTCTAATAGAGCATCGTTATTACAAGGTCTCTTCCCTGTAGGTTTTGAGCTGAAAAATCATGATCTCCGAATCCAAAAATCCCACACCCAATTTTGATAGAATCTGACCATAATCATAAAATTGTCGCCATCCTGAAGTTGCCATTTCAAATTATAGATTTTACAAAAAATTCAATATCTCCGAACCTGAAAACCCCCACATACCAATTTTGAATCAAATATGACCATAATCAGAAAACTCGTCTTCCATTTTGGGGCCGCCATCTAAAATTTATGAATTTTAACAAAAAATTCACAATCTCCGACACCTGAAAACCCCCACATACCAATTTTGAATCAAATCTGACCATAATCACAAAACTCGTCCTCCATCTTGGGGCCGCCATCTTGAATTTATGAATTTTGAAACAAAAATTCATAATCTCCGACCCAAAAACCCCCACATACCAATATTGAATCGAATCGGACCATAATTACAAAACTCGTACGCCATCTTGAATTTATGTATTTTGACAAAAAATTCATAATCTCCGAACCCGAAAACCCTCACTTACCAATTTTGCACCATAATTACAAGTCTCGTCCGCCATTTTGGGGCCGCCATTTCGTTTTTTCCTCTAACAAAAATTCCATAATGCATTGTCACTGGAATTATGAACACCTGCCAAATTTCAAATTATTCGGACGACTAGAAGTCGGTCAAAATTAACTTGCAAGATTTGACCCAAACCAACAAACGAACGAACTGAATAAAAGCTTGTAAAATGACGGTTTTATCACATCCTTTTGAATGAATTATAGTATTATTTTCCAGTGTAAAATATCAACGCAAGTTTCCTATTGAAAGGGATATTTTTGTGACAACGAAATGGATAGGTCATACATTTCATAAAACAAACTGTTCTCCCATTCATGTTCATGTTTAACATTGCTATCTCTCGCCATTTTATAGCGAGTTCTAGCCATTTCATCCACCACTGAGCATCCACATTCCATTGAAATACCCATTAGCCGTTTAACAACCGTCATAGGAATCTCATATGAACCTTTGTGTGCATAAAATATAGATTTCATAGCAGAATCATAGTACAAATAATTCTTCCAACGGTCATATTGAACCTTACCCCCGATTTATTGTTACTTCTCGCAACACAGAAAATAGGTTAATTGGATAGATGGATCTATAGTGGAGCAAAGAGAAGCATCACCACCACTAAATTACTTTTTTCATGGAAATTATTAAATTAGATAGGAGATAGTTTTTTACCATAAAAAATGTGAATAAACGACATGGTATTATCGATAATAATATGACTCATTTCCACAGAGTTGAAGTTTTTTCATTTATTCAATACAGGGCTAAGAGGTAAAGCAACATATTATATACATATTGAACTCGTAGTTTTGATAAAAACTTTTGTTCCATGTTTTCGAGAAAAGTAACACACGAAGTTATATTTCCTTTTTAGTCCAATCTTTTATTATGCTACTATCCAATCTCAAAAAATAAATGAATTGAAAAATTCAGTCTTCCTTGTCCAACTCCAAGAACTGTTTTGCTTCTTTAGCATGGGTTAGGAGACTTCCAGTTTCTTTGACCTGGAATCTCATTCCAGTGGATTCTGATTGATCAGCTGCCAAGCTTTCCCTTAATATGGGCCTTGGGCCAGGAAAATGAGTGTTTATCCCTTCCTTGGTAAGGCTTTTCGCTTTCTCATTCCCTTGTGACCCGGCACCCACATCAGAGTGAACTGATTGTTCGTAGCCATGTGTCCTTGCGGAAGTTTGCAGTTCCAAGTCAGGGTAGACTCACAAGTGTGTGACTTTAGAGCTTTCAGTGCTGCTTGGCTGTCTGATAGGATTTAGATTTTCGCCCCTCCCGGAGCCTATTGAGAGGCATTTTTGTACCAAACATATCCTCATTAGACTCTGAATGTGATCCCATCAATCCAAAATGATTCCTTTCCTGCTGAATGAACTGAATTCACTGGATTTGAATTGGAATTCATTTTCATAGTTTCCTTAACGAATTCTACTTCCGATCAGAATGAACTTGAAATTTCCATTGAGTATATATTATTAACTCTCAGTTGTACGTTTTTCGTAAACCTTCAATGACTGTATGTGCACACAAATTGAGTAGGGCACCAAAAGTTCTCTTCGAATCCATATATTCATTATTCATAAAAAAACACTTGAATAAACTACAGTTGGTATTCCCCATTCAAATATTATTATCAATCAATAGTGGAAGTCATTTGTATTTTGTCAGCTCTTCTCGTTTTGTCTTGACTCTCCCCGAAAAATCTCTTAATGTTTTGATTCAGAAAGTCCAGAGAGAAATGCATTTCTTGTAGGCAAAGAGCTGGCTGCAGAAAACCTGGCCAATTGAGTAGCAGAAATAAATGTATTTAAAATATTAGTACTCACAGCAAACATAGGAAAAATTATTCACTAACTGGGCAGAATTTGTGAATAATTTTTGTATGGCCTTTTTTCGGGAAGAGCAACCATACCAATGTAGTAACAGCTTGGAAATACTTTTGATATCTGGTATTTACAGCGTTGGCCGTGTGGTTCAAGGCGCTAGGTTTAAGCTCTGGTTCTCGGAAGGAAGCGTGGGCTCTTAAACCCAACCCTATTTTTAATGTGAAACATCTATTGCCGCGGCTTGGCAGTAAAATCGACCAGCTTGACGTCACGGAAAACGGTGTGACGCTCTCACATGCTGTGAAGGTGTGTGCGCGCGCATGATACATACTGATGCGTTGATTCTTTGTATTTTATGAGCCGTTCAGCTGTTCACAATATCTATCCGACTTGACGTGTTAACCGCTGTTTTTAAAACGCTCAAAAGAATTCGAATCAGTGATGATATTATTGAATCAAAATTTGAGTGACAGTGACGATCAAGTGACCAATAATAAACGAAAATTCAATAATGATCAAAGAACAGGCTCCAGTAAAATGTTTGATATGTGTGCACAACGTTTGTTTAACGAAACACAATCTACCGACTCAAACCAAAGGTAAGTAAATCATGTATTGATATTCTATTTTATTTGTTCATTTGAGGTTAGAAATGAGCTTACTGATGTCAACAAGTGGTTTATTTTCTGAGCATGCGTAAAAAATGCAAGATATATATATTTATATATATATATATATTGTTATGTTAGGTAATGTTTATAAAATAATTGAACTGATGATTATTTTATTGGTGGGTATTTAAGTTATCGTGGTTCATGCTATGTTTGTTTTACAATTTTTCTATATTTTTTACCATTCTAGAATCTTATAACATGCTCTTGTCAACGCATTTGTATCAAAATGACAGTCCTGAAGTATCTCTATTGTCGTAAGTATGTGACCAACAATACATTCATGTAGAATACCCAATAAAAATAATATGGAAATTTTAATTCACGAAAAAACTCTGAATTTCAAGTAGATCAAATGGTATACAAGTTGGAACATCTTGTATGGTAAATCATATCAGGAGAGAACCCAACAGCGAGATGTCAAAAATGATGCGAGGCAAACAATGAAATATAAAATTATGAACACAGAAAAATGTCAAATATGAATTTTATTCAAATCTGTAGATATAATATAAGGTCTATAATAGTACATTGTAAATAAAATTTCAGAATAAGTTAAAATAACTTATTATCGGATAGAAAGTGGCAATATATTTTAATTTATTGAAAATAAACAAAATGTGCGTGTTGCCAAGAGGAACTGTGACAAAGCTTTGAAGAGATGAAAATTTGATAAAAAACGAAACCACGTATGAAATTTTGGAAAAAAGTTATAGTTAAGTACAAAAAAAAACAAGCAAAACCCTCCAAAAACATGATAATTAATTCAGACATCAATGGGAGAATGAACACATAAGAAAATTCCACTCACCATAGTAACAGAACAAGAAATCTTGTCGATGCCATACTCAGGTACAAAAGTTGGTTTGATGCAAGGAAGCCGTATTCTCCAGTAGCACGAATACTTCAAGAGGCAGCAGAACACCACACAAGAAGAATAACGAAATATTTAATACGCAGAACTGACTAAAGTGCAACGATCAGGTCTAGAAACTCATATTTTTTATTTGAGCACTTGTGTTCTTTTCGATTGAACGTTTAATAATTTTCGATGCCAATGGACTTTTTATAACTTTCAAACATTCATTCATCAAGTATTGATCACACGTAACAAATTTCACATTTCAAATCACTGTTTTTAATTCCATAAGGTAGTTTACGCAGAATGGTCAGTTTTTAAGGATTCATTTAAATAAAAAACAAATATTTGACGTTTTTCTGCAACTTGTGTTTATCTTCCGAACATCTAACCACATTTCTCCCCACAAACCAGCATATTTGACATATGGTTTTTGCGCCAAGTTGGCACTACCTATTGAACCGACTGCTGATGGTAGAGATGACTTATTCTTCATAGGCGTAAAGAGAGTGTTGAAAGAGGGTAAGACTACAAAGCCGGAGTCTTCATTTTTGTTATGATAGGTATTCATTTTCAAAATTATTTAAAAGATAGGGAAATCAAATCACAAATCATAAAATGAATAATAATAAAGCACCAATCATAACAATTGGCGACCAACGCGGGCCAATTACAAATATAAATCATAAAAAAAATATAAAACCCATCACAACAATTTATATATATATATATATTATATATATATATATATATTTTATATATATATATATATATATATATATATATATATATATATATATATATATATATATATATATATATATATATATATATATATATATTTTTTCAAATCCTTTCTGTGTATGTGTGCATGTGTATGTGTGTGTGTGTGAGGCTTATATCTATACAAAAATTTAAACTAATAAATTTACTCCATATTTTTTATTGGTTTTTGGGTTTGTATTAATCAGAAATTTGAATATTCACTGAGATGTTTCCCGTGACGGCCAACTTTTTTTTTATTTTTAACTTCGACTTTCAGAAACTTTTTGTCTTTGGACGATTATTCGTCACAAAACAAATCATTTCTCAGCTCTAAGATCTGCCTGCAGAAAACTTGGCCGATGGAGTAACAAAATGAAATGTTTTTAAAATGTAAGCACTCACAGAGACCATAAAAAAATAGGGCCTGGGAAGAATTTGTTTACAAGTTTTGTATGCCTTCCCTCCGGAACATGTTTCGTACTGCAACAATACCAATGGAGTAACAGCTTAGTATTCACAGAGTGAAAAAATAATATATTTTAGTGCCTTATTAAATCTTTTTCTAATGCCTTGGCACAAAACTTCCTTTTTATTTGGTTCATTACTACACCTATAGAGTAACAGCTCCAAACTGTAACCAAATTGAAGTTCAAACATGTTTCCATTGGAAAAAATATGAGTGCCACGTCTATGCCTGTTAGAAATACCTGATACAAGACTTTCTATTTCTCAAAGTTTCATGGTATTCCTGATATATTCTATTAGAGAAGTATTCAGGGATGAACAAATAATCATCCGATCAACAATTATGATTATTGCTGATAAAAAAATATTCAAACTTCAATTTGGTTGTAGTTTGAAGCTGTTGTTGTAGGTATAGTAATGAACAAAAATAAAATAAAAAAGGTTTTGTGCCAAGGCATTAGAACAAGATTTGACGAGGCACTAAAATATATTATTTCTTTACTCTGTAAATACTGAATTTTAGAGTAATTCCAAGCTGTTACTCCATTGGTATGGTTGCAGTACGAACAATGTTCCGGGGAGAGGGCATACAAAAATAGTTCTGATCAGGTACTTAATTATTTTTCTTATGGTCTCTGTGAGGCTAACATTTCGAAAACATTAGTTACTCGACCGGTCAGGTTTCCTGCAGCCAGGTCTTAGACATGAGAAATTATTTGTTTCGTTCCAAAATAATAATTTCTCAATTTCGAAGAGAAAAATGAAAAAAATTAAATGTCAGGTGTGAGGTTTAGAACCCACGCTCCCTTTCGAAAACCAGGGCTTAAATCTGTAAGTACTACATGTTGAAAGTATTTCCAAGCTGTAACTATATTGGTATGGTTGCTTTTTACAAAAAAAGGCCATACAAAACTTATGTAAAGTAAAATGGCGGCTACTGGTAGAACGCAAGATAATGTAGCTCCTACAAAACCGTGTGAAAGGTGCAAAACGGTTGCACCAAGTGGACCAAAATGTGCAAAGTGTGATACTGTTAGTCACAACAGTTGTGTTAGAGATATGAAAAACGTTATTACAGCTGGAAACAATGACATATTTTTTCGTGCAAGTGAGCAAATAACGTCAGATGGAGATATGGACTTATATGATGCAATGGACGAAAACCAAATGAATCAGAATCAGAATCAGAAATGCTTTATTGTCATAGAACATTTAATTGTGTCGACAAAGCTTACCTAAAACTAAGACATATCATAAGATACATACAAACAAACAAGGTAGTACTAACTCATCACATTATAAAATTTAAAAACAACAATTTAAAAACAAAATGCAGAAACAAACATGCGTTTTATAAAGAAATTATTTATTTTCAGAGAACATGAGTCCAGTCGGAAGAGCTACTCAAGGCTACATTTGAATCATAGTATAAAATAACATATATACATATAAAATCTGCGAAGCAGAACCACAAAATAGATTTTAAAGGCAATAAATAGAATATAATGCAAACTAAAAATCAAGAAAAAACAAGGAAAATTCATGAATAAGCTGTGAAACTGTCAGTGAGGAATTCGTTAAAATTGTAATATGCCTTCCGAAGCAGTAGCACTTTCATCTCTTTACGAAACTTTTCGTTTCCATTTATTTTTCTGATGGAAAGAAGAAGGTGATTGAATAGCTTCTTTCCATTGTAATGAATAGAGTTTTTGATTTGTGTTGTCGAGGGGATAGGAAGAGTGATATTATGCGAAAGGCGCGTCACGTGGTTGGACTCTGACATAATGGTTTCCTTGTATTTTCTGTGCAGCAAGCTGACAGTGTCCAGAATGAAAAGGCAGGCTAATGGCAAAATTCCTTGAGATATAAAAAGCGGTCTACACGAATCTCGCACTCCTGCTCGAGATACAAGTCTGATAGCCCTTTTTTGTATTCTAAATACAGCATTTGTTAAATACTCGGAGCTTGCACCCCAGAAACATATTCCATAACGCAAGTGAGACTCACACAGTGCAAAGTATGTATTTCTTGCTGACTGAATGTCGAGAGTCTTGGAAACTGCTCTTATCGCATAGCAACTTGAGGACAGTTTTTTGCATAATATGTTGATGTGATTTTCAAATTTTAATCTGTTATCAATATAAAGTCCTAAAAATTTATTCTTTTGCTTTGAGTTAACAATTTGTCCATTTAGAGAGACTTGGTCTATATTACATTTAAATGTTAGGAGATTTGTTTTCGAGACATTGAAAGTTAATAGATTTGCATCACACCAGCTTTTGACTACTTTCAGATCATTTTCTATATTGTTTTGTAAAGTAAGCATGTTGTTATTATGCCACAGTATAGACGTATCATCCGCAAAAATAGTGAACTCTCCCTGAATTGATATGTCGGCCAAATCGTTTATATATATATATATATATATATATATATATTAAAAAGGGTAATGGGCCGAGAACAGACCCTTGAGGGACTCCGCATTTTACTTCCATTCCAACAGACTTACTACTATTGAAAGTTATCATCTGTACCCGACCAGATAGGTACGATTCAAACCATTTTAAAATGTTCCCCCTAATCCCATAAATTTCGAGTTTTTGCAGTAGAATAAGGTAGATTCTCTATTATTTGTATATATCATCAAACAAAAAGATATATTGATGAAGGAACTTTATAACAAAATTGGTCTTCTTAGACAACAAATAGAACAATAACCTTAAAATCATCCAGTCTGCCAATGATCAAGGACAATAAAAAAAACGTGGAACGTTCAACAACAAAAACTGCAGATTTGTGCCCAACAGAAAAACAGGTAATTACATTGGTTGTAAGAATCTAATTTGAAAACTATTAATCTCCATAATTTTTCACTTGCATTGTTCTTCAGTAGAGTGTGTATTTTTGTGAAAGATTCCAATAGTTTTGAAAAAATATCAGTTTCAAATTCTTGTGAGGAATTACAATCTGAATTTTGTGCAATTAAAATTCCAAAATTGAATATTATTATTGTGGTTACTTACAGATCACCTGGATTGACCTTCAAATTATTTGAAAAATCTGGAAGAAGTACTGACAAATCTGTCACGTGGCAAATTTGAAATTATACTTGTTGGCGATTTCAATCTGAACTTCGAAATTCAATCGCCAAATCTGACATAATTTTTGAATTTATGTAGCTCCTTTGACATGGCCCCAACTATTTGGGATTATGCTAGAGTAACATACGGCCACTTGCATTGATAATATAATCACAAACATCGAGGAGAAGGATCGATAAAAAACATGTATAAAGCAAGTTGGAAATTAGTAAATTTCGAATGCAATAAAATATATGTCCCAAAAATCAGTAGCAGAAGACTTTAACATGTTTTTCAGTACAGTGGCTGATAAAATGATAGCAGACATTCCACTAATCTTGACAAATAATTCCGAGTACTTGAAATCACTTCCTCCTACCAATTGTAATTTTTTTTTATACAAGACGACCACTCATGAGTTTGTCAAGTAATACATAAGCGAAAAAATCTTCCTCAAAATGTCTATGTTTGAATGATACTTTGTGGAAGAATCGGTAGACAGTTTACTAGAACCTCTAAACTCTTGATAAATGAATGTTTCATTCAGGGTATATTTCCCAGTGCATTCGAAATTGCAAAAGTTGTACCTCTGCACAAAAAGGATAATTTGGGGAGGTTGATAACTATCGGCCAATATCCATCATTATTGTTTTGCCAAAGTAATTTGACATTACTGAAAATCAGACTATTGTATTATTTCAAGAGGTTTAACAAAAGCACTCTTTGAGATCTTGGAAAACATAGTCGGGGATTTTGAAGGGCATGAACATTCATTATTGACCATATGTGACTTTTCGAAGGCCTTCGACTGTGTTTACCATGAAATCTTACTAGAAAAACTTGCATTCTATGGCATAAGAGGCACACCATTGAAGTTATTTAAATCCTATTCAGAGGGTAGACAACAATTATCCACCCTTCAAACAACTACAAATCTGAACTGAAAAACATTCAGCACGGTGCCCCAAGGATCTGTTCTGGGGCCACTGCCTTTTATCATATAAATTGATGACCTTTGTTATCATATGATGACAAAGTGTCAAATTGTACCCTTTGCAGATGATACGTCCTTAATCAGTTCTAATACCAATATTTCATCCCCACTAGAACACACAGGAACCATTATATCTAAAGCTGAAACTTGGTTTTTAGCAAATGATCTCCAATTGAACAGGGGAAAAACACTAAATCTAATAATTTTCAGTAATAACCAAATCACGGCAGGTAACCACTCTAAATTGTTTGGGGTTATTCTAGATGATTGTTTGACACCACCTAGTACCAGGTTGTCCAGCATTTGATTTCTACTTAGGCCACTTAGGCATTGCTTGAACCCAAATATGTTGAGAAACATATATTTCGGCCTTGTCCATTCTGTGATCAGCTATGGTACGGTTTTATGGGGTGGTTCAGTTGATTCTGTAAAAATTTTCAAATTGCAAAAACAAGCAATAAGAATACTGGCTGGAGCGGAATATAATGAACCCTGCCAACCACTATTCAAGAGACTAAGGATTTTACCACTTCCTTGTATTAAAGAGTTTTTCATAGTTCAACACGTGTGCTGACTGAAGATCCCCGTTATTCCCCACTGTTTATATATTTATATATATATATATATATATATATATATATACAGTACTTCTCAAAAGTCCTCTCCCCCCCTCTTATTTTTGGAACGATTATACATTAACAAGTGAAATTTGGAAACTGAATATTAAAGGTTGTAAATTTCCCTACTAGTGATGATAGATGACGAAATCGTCAAAGATGACGTCACAAGGCCATTGTCCAATAATTTTAAATGGAACCCTACGGCACGGCACTTTTAGAAGGTATCGAAGAAACCTATTCAATGATACTAATTTTGTTTGTGTTTATGGCAGTTTTGGCAACCCGCTTTTGAAAAACGCAAAGCTCTGATGAATCAAATCAGTTAATACTAAAATTCAAAATTCAAGCTCCGCCTCTGGATAGTTGTCAAAGAAGCTGACGTTTTTGTTAGTCTCCCTAATTCGACGTTTTTGTAATTGTCCAAGTTTTTGTACATTTAATAATTTGTGTATTGTAGATCGAACGTTCAACTGTTTTAGCAGCTTTTGGTACTTTCAATATCTTTGTACATTTCAATAATTTGTTGAACTGTTGTGAGCCGACCGTTTAAGTGCTTCAAGAAGCGAAATGGTACGAGCTTCAGGTGATAAAGTAGCAGCAATCCTAATTCTTGGTGAAACTGGACAAAATATTCATGCAACAGAACGCATTTTTAATGAGAGGTTTCCCAGATCGCCCCGTTTCGAGGACTTATCTAAGAGAGCTTCTTCGTAAGTTTGAAACAACGGGTAGTATTAATGATGCGAAACGATCTGGCAGACCACAAATTTCTGATGAGAAAAAAATTGATATACTGGCACTACTGGCAGAAGTAATAGTTAATCCCACTTCTTTTCAACAACTCACGTAGCATCTACCTGTGAAGTCAGTCGAAGTACAGAACACAGGGTGTTAAAAAAAAAAATTTCATCTATACAAATTAAAAATGGTTCATCAACTCTCAGACGACGACCCAGACCGAAGACTAGAATTTTGTGAAAATATAAAAACTAAAATTAACTAACAGCCGGACTATGTCAAAACAATTTGTTTCAGTGACGAAAGTACTTTCTATCTAAATGGAAATGTAAGTACACAGAATGTGAGGTATTGGAGTGACGCAAATCCTCACCTGTTTCGTGAAACACATACCCAATTTCTCCAGAAGGTGAATGTTTGGGCAGGTATCCTGGGAAACCACATCGTTGGGCCTCTTTCTTTAAATACTAATTTAACTGGTGAGGTTTATCTGGAGCTGTTGCAAAACGCAATAGAACCGTTAATCCTTGAAATTTTGGAAGATAATCCAGATGAATCCGGTAATTTGGAAATAACATTCCAACAGGATGGTGCTCCTCCTCACTATTACGGTGCAGTGAGACGGTATTTTGATGAGGAGTATCGTGGTAGATGGATTGGACGACGAGGTTCAACGGAATGGCCAGCTCGATCACCGGACCTCACACCTTTGGATTTTTTCTGTGGGGGTTCCTCAAATCGAAGGTTTACGCCACTGAACGCCAACATTGACGTTTCAAAACAACGTATTGTTGCCAGAATGTGAGGCTGTTTCCGCAGACACATTTTCAAACGTACGAGAAAAGTTTAAAAATAGGATATTTCACTGTCAGGAAGTGAACGGAGGTCACTTCGAGCAATTTCTTCAAGTAGATACTGATTCTCAAATCTGTAATTAATATCATACTGAATGGAATTTGAATTTTAATGTTTACTAATGATCCATCAAAACTGCCATAAACACAAACAAAATTAGTAATATTGAATAGGTTTTTCCGATACCCTTCAAAAGAGGTGTCGCTTGCCGTAGGGTTCTATTTAAAATTATTGGTCTCAATGGCCTTGTGACGTCATCTTTGACGATTTCGTCATCTATCATCACTAGTAGGGAAGTTTACAACCTTCCTTTTCAGTTTCCAAATTTCACTTGTTTATATATAATCGTTCCAAAAATAAGAGGGGGGGAGGGGACTTTTGAGAAGCACTGTATATATATATATATATATATATATATATATATACTCCTAAATTTGACAGAAATTCATACTAGATGGCACAGCACTCCAAAAGCTTCTAGCCTGCATCATCACGACACACGCTCTGCTACTGCTGCTACTGCTGCTGATTCAATTGTGCCACGTTAGAGATTGGTGAAATCAGAAAAAAATTCATTGAATAGCAAACTTTTTAATAAACTACCTTGCCAAATCAGATCCATGATTGGAAATTGTTTTAAAACTAATGTAAAAAAATGCTACTTGTTTCTATTCTGTTATGGAATATACTTATATGAAAATTTAAGTTTGTGACATATTATGTACTTCATCATGTTATTAATTACTTTCATTTATATTTTTTTTGTCCTTACATTTTTGTATTTTAAATGTCTGCGATACATATTTTTACTGCATATTTGTTGTATGTTCTATATATTGAATTATTTAAACAATATTTTGTTCTACCGACGTGCAATTAACCATATTCTGTATGTGTCACATAGTCAATGAGCTATCTAACTATATGCACACATTTTGCTCAGGCAGTAGTTGATTTTTCTTATGTTCGCTGTGAGCACTAACAGTTTGAAAACATTTCATTCTCTTAGCCTATTGTGTTTGTTGTTGATAATTTTTCCCTAAATTAAATATAGTTTTTTCAATCAATTTTCATCAATATTTGGGATCAGTTAGTAATTTCCGTGGAGCTCTACCTAACGTTATTGTAAGATTAGGAATGACCAATTTGATCCTTAAAATTATCAGATAAATGTATTTTTGTGAATCTTCGCAATAGGTAATATTTTTTTCATCCATATATTACGGTAAAAAAACGAGTTTCCAATTTTTCTTAAGTATTTCCCAAACATCCCCATGAACTACAGCGTTAAATTATTATTACTACAACACAATTGGTTTCATTTCCGAAAGTATTGCTGATTCAAGATGACACCGACTTGGGCCAATGAGGGCTGACTTGGCGATAGGCCAGAAACACCCCAGCGGAAATAGGCCCCAATGAGTCTGGGAATACGCATCCGTCCGCTGAAATCTATTACGGAGAAGTTTCATTTCGGACAAGACTGATCGATATGTTTGCCTGCCTTGATATCAGAAAATTACTTTCAAATGCTCCGCAACTTCAGACGTTCGACAACTCGAAAAATACCAACAGAGGGAACACTCCATGGACGATTGAGTCAGTATACTTGGGACTACGATTGAGTATTCCAATTCGATTTTCAATATATGTATGTGAATGAAGTTCAGAGCTTTTTCTGCTGTCGTGAATTTAAAGTACCTATGAGATTGAGAAAAGCCACTTTTGCATTCCTCGCGGACTCATACCACTGCAATGTATGCAACCACATATTGAGTGTAGCATCAGATATTTCGAACCATTTTGGTCTACACATTAGGAAATCAAACCATATATCATACCATTTACACTGATCTAGCAAAGGAATTTGATCGAGTAGACATTAAAGTTTTATTAAATAAATTAACATCTTTTTCCTTTGATAAAATATTCAGAGTCATATCTTATGAATCATCTGAATACTGTGAAATTCAACAACAGCAAATCAAACTGCTTCATCAGTACTTCCGGAGTACCCCAAGGCTCGATCCTAGGACCACTGCTTTTCACTCTGTTCATTAATGACATAAATTATTACATCAGATGTACAAAATTCCTGCTTTATGCAGATGACTTAAAGCATATCTCAAAATAGAATCGATGGATGATATAAAAAAACTTCCGTCGGTTATTAATGCCATTCTAAAAGTCTGTGAGGATAATGATCTCTCGCTCATGATCCAAATGAAAATATGTCCTATAGTAGGAAAAAAAAAATTACAGGGTAATTAACCATCAATGGTACCGAACTAGAAACTATTGATGAAATCAAAGACTTTGGTGTAATTTCCAGCAAAAGTTATCATTCAATGAACATATCACCTGGCTTAGTTCAGAATCATATAGGAAACTTGGTTTCATATAGAGATCTTGCAAGGATTTTGGGTATACAACATGTATAATGCTTTTCAACTCATACATCAGATCCAAATTAGAGTACTGCTGCATTATTTGGAACCCTATAACTGAAATATATTCTCAAATGCTGAAAAAAATTCAAAAACGTTTTTGAGATCATTGCACTTCAAAAGGTATGGAACATATCCCATTCTAATATCATATGAAAGCCAAAGAACCGACTTCGACGTCACATTGTTGAACAAACGTCGTGAAAAAAAAAATTTTTTTTTCATTTTTGATGTGTTACATGGCCTCATAGATGTACTTAATATATTGTCAATCTTTAAGTTCAATGTACCTCACATAAGACTGAAAACTAGAAATGTAATGTTCAAAACTGTTAGCAAGAATTCCCTCATTGATAACTGTTCGGTTACTGTTAACGATTTCCTGAAAGTCTCTGAAATAGACCTACTAAATATCTCAAAAAAAAACTTATTGATCTCTAAACTATGACACTGAATGTTAAATATTAACAATTGTATTTGTTCGTACTTATTCGTACTGTACTGTGTGTGTATTCGTACTTATTTGTTCGTACTTATTTTAACTCGTACTGTTCTGATTTTTAATTTCTTTATCGTAACTTTATATTAGATTAGTTGTCCTTGTTATGTGGTGTTGTGATTTTCTATTTGTTATCTCTCATACGTACCTTCTATACATTTTTGAAATATTTAGTTTTTAAGTCATATCTTTCGCACTGCTACATGTTATTAGATTATGTCTGTTTGTAACCAGTATAAATAAATAAATAAATAAAATTAAAGTTTAGATTCGGCTATCGTTTGGCACAACAGAAGTGTTCATTTGAACCACTGATTCTTTAAATTTGTATTCATTATTATTTTCTATTGTCAGAGATGTTTGGGAGACAATGCTTTGCAACAAAGTGGATTTCATCGGTAGTGGGAAGGATGGGCACTGGGAGTGACAAAAAGCCTGTTTAGAAAAGTAATAAAAAGGCTTATTCTTTTGAAAGGACTTCTAATTGAATATTGAAGAAAATGGAATTGAAAAGTCCACGATTAAATTGAAGTGATTTTTGTGAATGTCTAACAGAGCAACTACTTCGGCTAATGCCACGCTGGACATTGAACTACATCGATAGATATTCTGAAAAGCCTAACTCAAGAAAATCTGAAATTGAAAATCTGCATTTTCATTCAGATAGTTATTTGATTTCTATTCCAGTCTTACACTAGAAATAAAGATAATGAGCAGAAGTGAATGTTTCAAAGTACTACCAGAATCATTGTAACGTTGACGATGAGAGACATCGCATTCATATTTCAATACATTTTGTCGACGAAAATTATTTTCACCAGCTAAAATCAGATATTCCACATCGATTTTTGAATAGTTATATTTTCAACAAATCAACTTTATTCTTTCATTAAAAATAACTTGCATTTATAATAAATCATAGATATTTTCAAATACCAAATGATACGAAATCAAGATTTGACATTCTTCCTAAGAGCTTAACATAGCAAAATAATCCTTCAAACAAAATTTTCTTTAACCACGGACTTCTGGTGATGTGTCCATGGAATGATGAATCATGGTATTTAGCATTTTCAACTGAATACTTACTAACCAATCATCTCAATTACGTTTATTAGCCATTTATAAAAACACTACTGCCAGAGAACATGGGTTGAATGTAAAAATAGCCCACCAATAAACCAAAAAAAGTCTGACTGCGAAGCAAAGTAACCACTTCAATGCTGATGGAGTTAACTGAAGTGGTTGGCAAATCTATGTCTTATATTTGTAAACTATTCATCAATTTTTTTATTCTGGAGATTATTTTGTAACTCAATACATTATTGGGACAGATCTTTTGTTGGCCCCATTTGGACTACAAATGTAGTCACTAATTTTGCCTTGGAAAACTCAGCTGAACTGTCTGAGTTGAGTATGAATTCGTGGCTTGCTTAGTAGTAAATGTCAAATCGTTAGTAGCGATTACGACGATGAGATTCGTTGAGTAATGACACCGTGTGGTATGCCGCAGTCGACTTCAGCCGGCGCGTGCCGTACTGTCACTACGCATGTTGAGGGTTATGTTATCTCGAAGCAAACCAGCTAGAAAAAGCGCCGAGAATTCAGTTCCTGCGAAATCAGCCAGCAGTCGTCATTCAGGGTGTGGAGTAGCAGCTAGCCAGCCAAGAGAGCCTCGCACTATTTGGTGAGAGCGTTCGGAGTTCAGTACCTGCTGAAACCAAAATGCCATCATCACACCCTAGAATGCATCCAGCCAGCGCAGTCAAGAAAAGCATAACGACCGAGGCAGAAAGACAAAAAACAATCGGGGGACCGTATGTCAGTCGTATGGGATTTAGCCTTCCTCGAGGCAATCTTTTCGATCGACACTTGAGTAAGAGAAACCAACAATTCAGTTTTGATTTCCTTCCAGGCCTATAACGTGTATAATATGCTTCAGGATTGGACCTTGCTTATGATCAAGTTTTTGTTAGAAGTACATGGACCATAGCCTGCTTCCATGAGAAATATAAGCTGTCGGCCTGCTACCAGGACATGTATCTAGATATCCGGACTCATATTGGCAGTCCCTTGGGAATATTGGCCTCCTTCGCCTTTCATCAGTGTGAACAGATAAGCTTAGTTATATTAGGTCTAGAAGGAAGTAGTTACTAGTAGAAATTTTGGTACTTGTTCGATTACGGAATACGCTTTTTCGCTTCATGAGTATGCTTGTTTGCTTCATAAGTATGCTTGATCGCTTCATAAGTAGGCAGAGCCGTACACTCCTGAGTACTATTTAGTTACCGGTAGATGCATGTCTTTGGGCGCTTGAGTTGCATATTGGCTTGATTCGAATGCAAAACTTAAAGTAGTGAACGCTTTTGCCATCTTTCTTTATTCAATTCCTGAACCATACCTTGTATGAATTGGTTCTGCTTACCAACCCCAGAACTCACATTTAGAAAGAAATCGGTTGTACATCGGCGATATTGCTATATCCAACGTAAAGTGGATTCCTAGAACCTAATGAGGCAATTCTTCCCCATTCATATGATTCAAATATTCTATTTTACAGGGACGTCGACCAATTGTGTTTGTCATTATCATTGTGGATGCATTTTGGTACCTATTCATAATTGATATTGCCATTGTTTTGATTTGTGACCGGGTTAGAATCATTGTTGACAGTTGGCTTTTGGCCTACCCTATTTTGATATTGAGCCAACATTTCACCACGAACCGAATTGCCATAGGTGTTGACATCGCACTTTGTGATATTCAACCAGTTATCCCTCAGTAAGTGCTTGAGAAAAGCACTGGTCTCATGTCATGAACCGCCTACCAGAATGGAAATTGAATGAGTGCATTAGAGATAGGGTGATAACTGTTATTAATATTGAAAAAGTACTGTATAATAAACATATTCGTATCGGACTTCACAGTTTGATTTTGTTGAGTAATATTTCCCGTTTTCTGAGAATGCTTTGGAATTCTTGATAATCTCAAGAGAAAATGGGTTGCGCCCTTTATATTTTTTTTATTGTACCCACGGCCCCTCTTCACTCTATCAAAGCTGGTGGCCTACCTCTCTGAGATGTAATGTTATATTTTACTTTTTCCACCACCTTGTCAGTGTTGAACCAATGATAAATTGCAATAGTAGGGAAACCTGACAAATGTCAGTCGTGAAATTTGAATTTTGTTGGTTGGTTCTTTCCATCATTACAGGAAGGCCTTTTCCTTGGTGCCCCAATAACGCATTTCAGTGGCTTCAAGCAATTCAGCTTATGAACGTTCAGTGATTCCCCGTAGAAACTCCCGCTGTACTAACTCAGCATGCTATGAATTCGCTATGTTTTAAAAACTGCTTGATAGTTGATTGACTGAGTTCAAACGATCTTTCATTCAATCTTCGATTTGAGGCAGTTGACGTTCATGAAAGTAAACCAGAAGAGGTAGAGTTTGCCCTTCTGGCTTGTAAAATTGAATATATTATAGCCACCCGCGAAACGAAGCCATTTCTTATCTGAAGCTGCCCGGAGCTAGTCACCTTGCCATGTTTAAACAAGAGGTGGCGTCTGAGACAACTGGAAAACGCTGAAGTGATTGTAGTGGGAAAGACCCTCACAGGGGTACCTTACATATTATTTTGAGCAAATTTTTTTCTTGAAATCTTTCACTGGACTCTATAGGACTATATAGTCTGTAGGTATTGTGGACTTTCCCCAATCCCACCGAATGTTTTTGAAATAAACAATAACTATGTGCCGGATTTGTTCTTCAGCCACCAATATGTTTCATATTCGAAAGATTACCGTGTTGATATGAGCACTGTTTTAATGTTTCGCGTTGCGAAGTGAGTTTAGTGCTTAACTATTTTTTTCTGAATGCAGAAACTTAGTAAATATACTTTCTACACACGATAATATTCTATTGAGAAATCTTAAGAACAGTTATAGGTGAAAAATCAAGTACAGGCTTGGATACAGTCGGCTCAACACTGTCGGCCAACTGTTTCTTTTCCTTCGGAGAATCGGCCGATATTAATAAACACAAAATTATCCTGTACACATCTGAAGTTGTTCACTCAAATAACAAATGGCGTCTAATGACATTCTGGTAGCTGCTGGTGCTTGTGCTGCATATTTGATTCTAAAAAAACAATGGTGCAGAAACATTTTTCCATCTGTAGTCGAAGAAAATTATTTTTATAAACGTGCTATTCCGTCCATTTTCTTTTTACGATCGCTCTGTTTCCCACAAGAGACATTCCATAGAGCAGGAACTTGTCTTAAACATCCTAGAAGATCCAACGTATTTCCAGTTGTCCACATTTTGCAACGTATTTTGTTGATTTTGAAATAATTAGGTACAACTCACTGAAAACTAACTTCGAGTAAAATATCCTCGATTTCGTTGAAAAGCTGAAACTATGTATCTAATCCCAAATCTGTTTCAGACTTGCCGATATTTTCCATTTAAAATCGAAAACAAGCTATTTTAAAATGCCGCCCGATATTTTGGCTGCCAAGTCGGCCGACACAAGAGCAACAAAAAAGATACAGTCGGCCGATAATGTTTCCACCGAATGATTCCAAGTATCTGTACTTAGTGACTCTCTGTGACTGGGAGTGCCTTCTGACCAGACCAGTCGTCAATTTCAATTATGTTTTACTATAATTTTGGCGGAGCTCCTATGTGCTGAACTCTCTGCAGGCACGTACTGGGACACTTTTGGGGACCCGGAAACTGTTTCCCTGAGAATCCATGCGATTTTTCACGAACCTGGAAAAAATACGAAATATTTCTATAAGTTGTTATTTAATGTGCTGTGTTAATGTATTGAGGGTCCGATTCTATTATAATTGGTATGTGGGAGCTTTTGGTATCGGAGATCATTATTTTGTTAAAACAAATCAGGAATTCAAAATTGTGGCTCCGATATATCTGGCGTGTGTTCTATCATTGATGGTCCAAATCTATTCAAAATTGCTATTTGGAGGTTCTTAGGGTCGCAGATTATGATTTTATTGTCAAAATTCAAGATGGTGGACGATATTTTTTATTTATTATCCGATTTCAATGAAAATTGGTGTGTAGGGGTTTTGGGCTTGAAATTAATGCTTCATCAGAATTCGAGGAGACAGCTTCAAGTGCACTAGCGTGCGAGTCGTATTTATTCCACCACACCAGTTTATTCAATGTCACACGCCATAATATATCATACGAGGCAAATCATTACATTTTACATAATTATTCTGTTTTCATCGCTGTTCTGGCATCAATTCGAATTATTAACCCAAAAATTCAATAACTTTTTTTTTATTTGAACAAATTTTTATCAGAGCAATTTTATATCAAAAAGTAACTTGAGTGCCTGAAAGTCTCACACTTTTGAAGGAACAATACTCTTTGTTATTTGGTAGAGTTTCGGATTATTTCAATTCCTATGATATATTATATATATATATATATTATATATATATATATATATATATATATATATATATATTATATATATATATATATATATATAGGAAAGTTTCTCTACCGGCTTATTATTATTATTATAGAATGAGTAATAATCGGGGATTCGGTCTTGAAGAAGGTACACTCTTTTTTGCTACCTTATCTTTCGCAAATCTGCATTTGCTTTTCGAGGGCTACAAAGTAAAAATATGGACATTGAAATATTTAAATAATACATACTATGCAATTTGAGATTTTCTTTGGACATCAAAGCTTAGGAACATATTATATAATCATAAATGTATATGGGAAAACTTGAAAAATGTTGTGTCATGAAAATTTGATGACTGACAATCATTTATTATGGATGTCAAACAAAATAGGTATATACAGAGGTAAATTAATTTTGGTATTTTCAAATGAAGAATGGTTGTTTGGTAAAAGAAGGTACGAGTGAATTTTACTTAAGTTATCAGTATCAGTTTTTTTATTCATATTGTCAAATTGTAAGTTTTGTTTCAGCCATTTCTAAAAAAAGTCTTTTATTCAAATTTTTTTCAACATGTAAGATTTTAGCACAATCCTAATTCATGATGTGATCGTTATCCAAGTTCTTCAATTGCTGTTATGTAATGCTATTCGTGATTTCAAACAATTTTTTGTTTGGCGCAAATATTTTTAATTACAATTTGAACAATATATCACCGAAAAGTCCACGTGGTTTATGAAATTCCTTGTTCAAATTGTAATAAAAAATATTTGGGCCAAACAAAAAATTGTTTGAAATCACGAATAGCATAACATGAAAGCAATTGTAGAACTTTTAAGAAAACTCTTGTTCCTTAAAAAAACATGTCATGGATAACGATCACATCATGAATTATGATTGTGCTAAAATCTTACATGTTGAAAAAAATTTGAATAAAAGACTTTTTTCAGAAATGGCTGAAATAAAATTACAATCTGACAATATGAATAAAAAAACTGTTATTGATAACTAAAGTAAAATTTACTCGTACCTTCTTTTACCAAAAAACCATTCTTCATTTTATATATATATATATATATATATATATATATATATATATATATATATATATATATATATATATATATATATATATATATATATATATATAACGAGAGAAAGATAAATTTGTCGAACAGCAAAAAAACTCAGGAACGAAAACGGAAACATTCTCAATTGAATATTGCTAGAAAGATTTTTCTGTGAATTGAAAAATCCACGATTAAAATGAAGTCATTTTTTGCGAATGTCTAACAGAAAACAACTTCTTCCCTGGCTAAAGCCACGCTGGACATTGAACTACATCTGATAGATATTTTGAAAAGGTCCTAACTCAAAAAAAAATCTGAAATTGAAAATTTGCATTTTCATTCAGATAGTTATTTGATTTTCTATTCCAGTCTCAATTAAGAACTCATAAAGATGAATGAGGCAAAGAAGAATGTTTTCCAAAAGAAGTACTCACCAGAAATCATTCGTAACATTGACGCAGGAGAGACATCGCATTCACTAGGTCTTCAATACATTTTTGTCGACGAAAATCTATTTCACGCTTCCACGATCATCAGGAAGACCGGAAGAAATGGAAAACATATTTTCAAGAAGCAATCTCACTTTGAAAAGATGGAAAAAGTAAGAATCATTTCTTTCGGAGAGACACTTTGAAATTAGTGATTTCTGACATTAAAACCTGTCATGGGGTATAATAGATTGATTTGTTGAAAATATAAACAGGATGTTCATAAAATCAGATGTGGAATCATTTGCGACTGAAAGATAAACTCTAGTCACTATCTTCCATCGTCAAGATAACCTCTTGTGGGGTTTTCATGTTGAAAAGGGAAACATTCTCAATTGAATATTGCTAGAAAGATTTTTCTGTGAATTGAAAAATCCACGATTAAAATGAAGTTATTTTTTGCGAATGTCTAACAGAAAACAACTACTTCCCCGGGTAAAGCCACGCTGGACATTGAACTACATCTGACAGATATTCCACATCTGATTTTATGAACATCCTGTTCATATTTTCAACAAATCAACTCATGAACTAGTTGTAGATTTTTGAATGTATACAATTTGTTACTGCACCGAAATACAAAAATAATATGTAATTTTTTTCCCGAATGTATGTCCTAGAGAGACATGTAAGTGGCCCATGGGGGCTCGATTTGAAAAAAAAAATTGTTATCAAAATGTGATGTGACTGAATTAAGTCATCAATAAGTGACACAAAAAATAATTTTTCAGAAAAAAATTTGTTTCTCTGTTATGTGCGACTCATTGTGAAAACTACGTTGTCAGCTGGGGTCAATATCACCAATTGTTCATAAAATGTTATTATTATTTATAATTAGTTTCTACCATACATATTATGTATTGAATTCGAATAAACTTTATCTTCATAATATGTACAGATAATATAATAACAGTGAAGAAGTACTTCAAGTAGTTTAGCCTTAAAATTATAAAAAAAATTATTCCTGTATTTTTTGCAACAGGTGGTGAAATTCACTTTTCTATCACCAGTTGCGAAAAGTAAAATTTTTCGAAACTGAAAAGTAAAACATTTGATAATGTCAACGAGTTTTGAAAATGTCGAAATTGGAAAAAATAAATTGGGCATTGGAAATTAGTTTTGATACCAACAAAAGTTCTTCTATTTTGAGCCAAATCCCATAATTTCATGGAAAATATGAAAGGAGCATACAGAGTGAACAAAAATTATTAATTCTCATGAATGGTAATTTATAGCAATTTTTTATTTGTGTGTACATCTTAGAAAAGAATAAAAAAGAATGAAAGTTCTAGAGCTCATAAAGCTGTATCGAAAGACCTATAAGTAGTTGGTCAATATTGGTATAAAAATAAAATATTGAGAATCTCTTTTCTTTCGTCTGCCATTTTGTAAATACTGGGCCGATTTTGCACTTCTTCGAACTCATCCCAGGCATTGTTGGAAAATATTTTTGTGCCCAATTTCATTCCATTCGGTTGCAAAATGTGGCATTCAATTTGCTGACAACTTCCGTTTTATCCCATATATCTATACATACCATGTACGGCGAAGACAACAAAATTCATTAAAAGTCTTGTTGTGATGACGGAACCAATAGGTAGGATTTTTATTGAAATCTACCTGAAAATCCAAATATTTTCCGTTTACAAACTCACTTTGTCTTTCGAAATGGAGCTTTGATGGGATATATATTATAATCCTCCCTTTTCCGTCCTCATCTTTCTTCCCTCCATATTCATAGATTTTATACGTTATATTCATGTGCAACTTTTTTATTATCGGCGCGTGAAAGGGTCCCAGAAGATTTACTCTGATTGCGTATTATTGAAAGTCGAGAGCAGCTTTTCAGAAGTGTACACTGTTCACTTTCAGGGGAAGGAAAAATATTTTATGAAGGAAAACGTCGAGAGACTAGGATTCCAGATTTGCTCACTGGTACATGAATATTGAATTTCGTGATAGCGCCTGCTCGGCTATTTACCAGAGAATGGACCAGTTGATTTTTCTGTATCCGATCTCCTGATCAGAAGTGTCCCTGAGCAAAACTCAATCCTATGACTGGTTTACGATATGCAGGAAGTTGGGAAGTTGTCATTTCTTGAAAGTAATATTACTGTTAGGAAAATATCTTAAATGAAAATGTTTTGCACGACTTATATTACTCACCCATAATTTTAACTCTTTTTGAGAAAAATATTTTAGATACAGGGTGAGTCAAGAATTTTTAAAAAGAAATTCTAATTTACCTATAAAATGGAGATCTGACCAAAACAACTATCATACTGAAATGTCCATTGTTTGTGTCAAAATTGATAAATAAAAAAATGTGTACCGAGTGAGTCATAAAGTCACATTTTTTAAGTGACATTTTGCATATGAAAATAAAGTTAAAGAGTATACGCACCTAACAAATAGCGGAGGTACTTTAATAGATTTTGTGTTGTCGAATTGTGGCATCGCTATACAGGTATTGGATTCACCTAGGATTAGTAATCATAGAAATAAAATGGTAAATCTTGATGAAATAGTTTCTGAAAATGAAGTTAAACTAATCGAGAGTAGAGGTAGGGCGTTAGATTATCATGCAATCAATGAGAGACTAGAAAGTGTAGAATGGGACTATAGAACCTATGATATCCATTATAAATATAAGTGTTTGGTTAACACAATATTAGAAGCCGTGGATATAGTTGCCCCCAAGAAGCAGATAAAAACATTTCCTCACTATCAAGAATGGTGGAATATTATAGTTAAAACTGCGACAGCAGAGAGAGACGGAAGTTATAAGATATATGTCAATAATCGTCTAGCAGAGAACTGGGAATCATACCGACAGAAACGTAATACTGCTGTGAAGGTGATAAGACAAGGAAAAAAGAAATATTTGGAAAATAAAATAAATGGTAATGTTGGTAATCCTACTAAAATGTGGTAGACTTTGAAGAAATACTTACCAAATAACAATTTTTCCAGCATGTATGCAAGTATTGAAGTTGATGATGTTATTGTTGAAAATGATAATATCAAAATGTCGAATAATCTTAATGAATACTATGTCAAAAGCATTAACCAGATCACCAATTCAATTAATGTACCCCAAATCGAAACTCCTGTCATAGTTAGTCATGTTTCACACAAATTGAGATACTTCAAAATGATTACCATTGTGAATCTCAAGGAAATAATAATTTTCAATTACTAATAAAGATAGTACAGATGAAATATCAACAAAATTGTTGAAGGAATGTTTCTCAACTATCTCTAAGCCACTATTGAATATCATTAATTATTCTTTTGAAACTAATAAAGTACCCGATGAAATTAAAACTGCTACAATTATACCAATCCCTATAGTCGCAAATACGAATGAAGCATGTGAGCTGAGACCAATAAATATGATATCAGTTATAGGCAAAGTACTGGAAAAATTGGTCTACAATCAAATTGTGGATCACTTGGAACGCAATAAGGCTATCACATGTGTTCAGTCAGGGTTCCGCAATAAGCATAGTTGTGAAACCGCTTTGCAATGTGTCCTCCATGATTGGAAGAACACTTTGGAAAAAAAATTAATGACAGTGACAGTTTTTCTTGATTTGCAAAGGGCTTTCGAGACCATTGACAGAACCAGATTATTGAAAAAATTGGAAGCTGTCGGAATTGTAGATGCAGCATTACAATGGATTGCGTACTATTTGGATAATCGGAAACAAAAGTCACGACTTAACCATGTTACATCTAGCATAATCGATATCAATATAGGTGTACCTCAAGGTAGTGTTCTGGGTCCTTCATTGTTTCTAGTGTATATGAATGATATGGTTGAGGTAGTGAATGGATGTTGTATACACCTATTTGCTGATGACGCTGTTATTCATTGTACTGGAAATAACCGTTCGATATGCTTCAATACAATTAATGAAAATTTAGAAGCTATACACAATTACTGCTGTGCAAATTTGTTGAAAATAAATACAAACAAAACTGAATGGATGTTGATCAGTAGAGACAAAATGTATAAGGAAGTGATGAAGACAGCACCAAAATTGTCTATTGGTGGTGTCCAGATAGGGTTGGTTGAGAAATTTAAATATTTAGGGGTATTAGTTGATCGTCAACTGTACTTCAATGATCATGCAAAAAATGTGATAAAAATAATTGCCATGAAAATCAACTATTTGAGGAGATGTTCTCAGCATCTTACCCAATGGAGTAAAATTATAATTTACAATACTCTTATACTCCCTCATTTCAACTACTGTGCCACTGTGCTTTATCTGGTGAATCAAAATGTGCTAAACAGATTACAGAAATTACAAAATCGAGCAATGCTAATTATTCTTTGTTGTGCACGAGATACGTCGATAAATTCAATGCTGGATACCCTCAATTGGTTACCGGTTAGAAATTATCTATTATATCACTCCCTCATATCCATTCATAAGATTAAAACCGGTATGACGCCTGAGTATTTGCAGAATATTTTAATCCTCATTCAGGGAGTTCATGAGCACCACACTAGATATAGAGACAACCTTCGTATTCCCCTGGTTAGCAGAACATATAGCCAGAATTCTATTTTTGTCAAAGGTGTAACCATGTACAACAGAATTCCAATTGATGTTAAAAATCCTGGAAGTCTTGATATTTTTAAAATTAGGCTGAAGAAGCACCTCTGTACAAACATATTGTAACATTATTCTTTATTATTTTTTATGTTGTGTATGTTCTGCATGTTTGTTCATTTTGCTACATATGTTCCTTTGTGAGTACCTATGTACATATATTTTACGAATTTAATATTTTTATAATATCATTTTTTTTTGTGTTACTCATTGTACTTGATATTAGTTATATGACTTAATAAACGATTTATATATATATTTTTATTTTATATTTTGAGCTTTATTGGTACTTAACTACGGAAATACTTCTTGTCCGAAATTGATATACACTGTGAGACAAACGCTATGTGATGATTGAAACTGCGATAATACGATTTTCCCATACTTTTTTCATTCAGCTTTGCGCCACCTGTTAGGATCTTGAAAATTTGGATAGGGACATGTGGGTCCTTCTGCTCGTAATTCAACAGTTTTGGGTAGTAAACGATTGAAATTGGAATAATATGGCATGCTTTTACCTATAACTTTCGGGGTTACGTATGATAAATACATTACAAGACGCGTTTTTTTTTCACATGGTAACAGTCCCAATTCATGGTTACACATGACACAGGACAGTCAAACAAACGAACAGGAGCAACAATCAATCAATAGTTATTTTCCTCAACATTAACATGTATGGGAAAAGTCGGACATTTATGTTAAATACAAATTTGGGATATAGAAATAATTCAACCTAAGATAAAAATAAAAAGAAATAATAAAATGTTCATTAAAATTAATCTACAGTACAAGTATTTGTGCTATCTCGCATTATCGAATAATAATAAGTCACGTATATCATAAAACAAAATTTCAGCCAAAAAATATTTTGAGTTTTTCTTTGAAAAGTAATAGGGAGCCACAAGACTTTATTTCCTTTGGAAAATTGTTGAACATTTTTGGACCAAATATTTAGGAGGATATGAAGAAATATTCAGCTTCGTCTTTTGTATTCGAATGTCACTTTCATGTCGCGTATTATGTTCGTGAATATCCATGTTGAAGAGAAATGCATGTTCGTTCTGGAAAACGTATATACAGATTTTAAATATATTGAGAGCTTCAAAAATATTTTCGCATGAACCCATCCGCGGAATTCCGAAAATACACCTGAAAATTTGTTTCTGAATAATAAAAATATTCCGTGCATGTGTTTTTTTTTTTATGTTCTGGTTCCCACGAAGAGGGATATCCTATAATGTTCAGAGAACATCGTGGGAACCAAGGGAAAGAAGGTAGGAGTTGGTGTTCTTCTTAAATTTCTGGAGGTTGTATGCCTCGGGGAACACCTCCCTAGGCAATGAGTTCCAAAGCCTCGCTGTTCGTTGGATGAACGAGTCTTTGGAAAGTGATGTTCTGCAGGTTTCCAAAGTGACCACGGAGGGGTGTGATGACTGAACTTGACGGGTTAGTCTCGAAGAGACTGCCGAAGCAGGAACGATTGTTGATATTTCAGAAGAGCATCGCCCATGAAAATATCTATAAAATAGAGACGAATCGCCAACTTTTCTACGGTGTTCCAGACAAGTGAGCAAGTTTGTAAGCAAGTCATCACCGACGGGACAAATTGCCCTTTTTTGGACAGAATCCAATAGCCTCAGGATATGTTTAGGTGCCGCGCTCCAAATATGGGAACAGTATTCCAGGACGGGTCGGATCTGTGCCTTATAGATCATAAGCAGCTGAGTGGGGTGAAATAGCTCTTGGCACGGAACAAAACCAAGTTTTGGGATGCACTTTGGCAATGGACCTCACGTGATTTTCCCAGGAAAGGTTATTGCTGATAGTAATACCAAGCATCGATATGGATGACTTCAGTGGTATGGTTACTCCTGACAAAGTTATGTTAGGCACAGTGAGATCGGCTTTTTTAGAGAGAAGACATGCTTGTGTTTTGTTTGCATTGAATTCTACCAAGTAATTAGATCCCCACTCGAGAATTGTTGCTAAGTCCATATTTATATTATTAATATTTCTTCCTCGTTCATTTCTGGTTTCACGGGCTGATATAGGGGCCCTGGAAGAGAAAGCGGTATGGAGGGTACTATCATCGGCAAAGCTGTGTACTGGACATGAAGTTGCTTTCAACAGGTCGTTGATGTGAAGTAGAAATAGTGTTGGTGCGAGAATAGATCCTTGCGGAACACCAGCATTTATGAGTAGAGTGTCAGATGAAACTCCATCGACCACTACATGGAGAAACCTGTTTGAGAAAACTAGCAAGCAGAGAACACAGCTGAGGGGCAAGCCATAAGACGGAAGCTTGGCGAGGAGTCCCTGGTACCAAACTCGATCGAACGCCTTGGAGATATCTATGCCACAGCTAAAGTTTCTCCATACTTTTCAATAGATAGCTGCCATATATGTGTGACGTAAGCGAGCAGGTCACCAGTTGATCTCTGATGGCGGAAGCCATATTGCCTATCGTTGACAATTCCTGAGTCTTCCAGATATTTCATGAGCTCGATGTTGATGGCTTTTTCCATGACCTTTGGAATAATAGATAGCAGTGCGATGGGTCTGTAGTTGCTAGGTAGGGCCTTTTCGCCTTTTTTAGGGACTGGCTGTACTTTTGCAATTTTCCAATTGGACGGAAATACCCCCAAATTGTAAGACGTGGTTGAACAACTTGCAAAGAACAGGTGTTAGTTTGGGGCACATTTCTTGAGAACAATCGGCGGATTCCGTCAGATCCACAGGCTTTGTTGGTGTTGAGACCCAGCAAAATCTTTCTGATAGTACGTTGGCGAAAGGTGATCTCGGGCATGTGACTGTCAATAGGTGTAATGTTCGGGGTTGTTTTCCCGATGAATCCAGAGTGGAATTTCCAGCAAATAGGTGCGCAAAGATATTGGCTTTTTCCTGGGCAGTCGTTGCTAGTGTTCCATCTTCTTCGGTTAGAGGAGGAAATGAGCTGGAAGTGAAGTTTCTTCCCACAGCTTTGGCGAAAGACCAAAATGAACGGGATCCGTTGGGACATTCAGCAAGGTTTGATCTTATTTTGGCATTGTGGGCATCTTTTGAGCATTCTATTGTTTCTTTGTATATGCCTCTAGCCTCGACATATGCTGCTCTGGTCTCAGGGCCCGGATTTTTCAGCCATCGATGGTATGCTGCCTGTTTGGAAGCCACAGCTCTAGAGCAGTTTCTGTTAAACCAGGTCTTATCGGATATTCGGTATGTAGGTTTGCATCCCCAACATGATGATTTCAGAAATTGTCTCAGCACATCGTGTTGGATCTACTGAAGAGAAACAAACTCTCTTCCATGGAAACGCTGAGAAAAACATACGAAGACCTTCCCAGTCGGCCGAATTGTAATGCCACATGAGACGGGGTGGTATTGTGCAGCTCGATGGTAAATGGAAAGAGCATGTTGTGGAGATGAGGGTGTGATCAGAGTTTCCAAGTGGGGCACAAACTTCTATTCTATACGGGTCAGGATTGGTGGTGAGGGAAAGATCTAGTGTATTGGCAGTCTGGTTGTTGACATCAGGAATGCGGGTTGGTAGCTCGACCAGTTGTTCTAGACCATGAGTGATGGCGAAGGCTTCGGCTTGACGACCCGCATCATCTGTTTTGTTAGAGAATTTGAGCCAGGCAGCGTTATGTACATTAAAGTCTCCCATGATTATGGTTTCAGCTGTTGGATGGTTCTCCTGAATGTAGTCCAGTTTGAGTGATAAAAACTCAAAGAGGTCGTTATATGAAGGTTCATTAGGTGATAGGTAAAGGCAGCAGAGGAACTTAGTCAGTTTGGTATCAGATAGCTTGAACCACATCACATCAAAGTCTTTCGGTTCCAAACTCTCTTCACGCTGGCATAAAAGGTTAGCCTTAGCGTAAAGGCAGACTCCACCTTTGAACCTGAATCGAGAATGGAGTTCGTAACCAGGACAAAGCATATGGACCTTGTTGGTGGACGAGTTTACTTGTGTTTCTGTTAGAGCCAGAATATCCTTTTTTTTTCGTCTGTAGGTGATGGTGGACGTCATTGAGTCCGCGGATGTTGCAAAAATTAATCTTTAATGTTGAGTCCCCTCGAGTACCTCTCGCCCGGAAATCCGAATGGAGAGGTATTTTGCTTCCGGAGTGTTTTACTCTAGGACACTTCATCATTATTACTATTAGGATGCACCTGAAAATGAAGGAGGAATTGGGGAAAAGGAAAGAGGGAGACCGAAAGTATCGACCGAACACTGAAACATGGAATGATACATTTCACAGCACACAAAGTCGATATGGTGGTATTTCACCGGGCGATGAGACCATATTCCACCTAGGGTTATCCTTTTAGTCGGCTCTTACGACAGGCAGGATTTACCATGGGGCTATTCTAAAGCCGACCCCATACAGCTAAAATTGAATTGTGCCAAAAACAAATACCATATTTTAGCCGGGATTCGATTTGTGCATAATACAAATTAAGGAGCTGATGCATATCCAAAACAGTGCGGAAGTTGTAGCGTTTGATTTTTCGTTACCCTGTAGTTTGGGGAAACCAGGATTAAACAATCGCTTCGCAACCTAAAGAGTACCTAATGCAGCATTGGTTGCCTACGCTCCGAATAAATTTGAAAATTGATGATTTTTTGGTTTAGTTGTGCTGTCTAAATAGTTTAAGTATATGTGTTTTGATTTTCTTCGAGTAGTTGATATTTAGTTTCTACTGCGTGTTTCCGACCTGAGTTGTATCATATGTCAAACTCCACTTTCTCTTACGTTGTTCCTGTTTCCGGAGTCAAGATACGGCGTGTCATAATTGCCAAGTTTCAGTCCGGCGATTCCTGCACTGAATCGGTTTTCCTGCTATTTTATTGGCTGGCAGTGCGCATGAGAAGAGAAAAATGGAGGTTCTTCCGTGAAGGCAGAGAGAGAGAGTGGTTTGGTGCCCAAAGATCTCTGAAGAGGGGATGTAGTGGCGGTGCTAGTCGGAAAAAGGGACTATCAAGTTTTTGGATCTGAATTGTAGAAAACCCTTCCGAACTCAGTTGATGCCAGAACCCGTTTGAAGTGGAATATTTTTCTGGCTATATATTTAAATAGCCCTGGAACTTCCAGTATTTCCATTTGTTGTACCACGAGGCACCGGCTTCTCATTTTTTTCGAAGCCTCAGTCGAGGTGAGACAGGAATATCATCTAGGAAAAAATATGCGTTCGATGTTGTTTTGTATATCCATTATTAGTTTGGAAGTCATTTTTGTTTTTGGTTCTAGGGTTGTAGGAGTAGACTACAAATTTTCACATGTTTCTGTAAGGAGTTTTGATGTACCTCCATATCCTTTGGAGTCATATGTCCAATGGGATCGTAGCCATCGTCCTTTGGTTCCTTCACGTTTTTAAAACTGATGCATCCATCCTTCGGGGTACGTCCAGCGTTCGACACCCCCTCTGCCAATTCAAAATATCACCTTCCACTGTTGAAAAGAACAGCGTAAATACCTAACGTGCCACATCGGAGAGAGTTCATACACAAGGCCAGAATTTTTTATTATTATGATTATTCAACGTGAGAGCTCAACCAAAAACTTATACTTCTGTTTCCATCAATCTCATTCTATAAGCTTATAAAGCACAAGCTCTAGTGTCTAACATTTTATTGTGAGCTTTATCGTAGTACTATGAAAAGCATAATTCTTTCTATGGAATTGGAACTCTGTACATTTTATTTTTTCTTTTCAAGTTGTTATGGAACTTTCACAACATTTTGACATCTACCAACGCTGGTATAATCACTTTTGTTGTAGTGGCATTTGAATATATTTTATATCATGTTTTATTTATACTTTGGCTCAAATGACCAGTTAATTCACTCTAGTATTATAACCTATTCGGTTTCAACTTTCGAATAGCCACTTTTTCGTTATTACAGAGTTGAGTGGCGCCCAGTAGTGAACAAAATCTTTTTCATGTCGATTGTGTTGATTTGATTTCAAAATTCAAACGAACGAACCCATAGTGCTCTCTGGCTAACAGCCGCCGTTCGCATTATTATGTGTGGCATTATTGAATTGCAAATAGTTTGCCGCAAAGTTAGAGAACATATATTTCAGGAAGCTCAATTTTGAAATTAATTGTTTACATTGAGGTTTCCAGTTCAGGAATTCATCTAGATGAATTCCTAAAATGTTTACCGGTTCATGAGAATTATTAAGTTATTTATTTTCCATCATAATCTGCATATTATTTTTAATATTGTGTTTTTCAAATTGAAAATAAGGTCACGCCCATTGAGAATCTTGCTACTCATTAATGGTATCATTACATTTTGCTTCAAATATTTTTGTATCTGCATCGAGTTATTAGTGAGAAGTCATCTGCGTATGCAGTATAATGGTCTTTATCAATACTATGATCTAAATGATTCACATAAAGTCTGCTCAGGGCATCTATAATAACTCAAGTGTACCACAGCAGAATGACATAGTGGTGTGTTTATTATAGAATAAAAGTCACCAATTCAAAAAATAAACCAGGAGCAGTCCAGCACTATAGTTAAAATATGTTGAGTGATTTTTGGATAACCAAAACAAAACTTCTGCAATGTTGTCATCAAAGCGCCCAAATCCTAATGGCCACTCTTCAGAAAAATCAACCTCTGTTACCAACAGCAAAAGCTCGAGTTGATTAGAACTCACATTCCCTACAAAAGTTGGCTTCAAAATATCAGTAAAATAAAATTTATGTTAAAAAATTCGGGAAAAATGAGTTTAAAAACTACAATCAAGTGGCAACTTGGACACCTAGAAAAGTCAGTAATGTAATATTACATAAATATATAGTTCTAAGTAAAATACATAACCATTCAATTGAAAGTTCATATATTTCAAATTTGAAACTTCGTTCCTCCAGTATTTTCCAACGAATGATGGTCATCATCAAATGTTTCTGAACTATTTGATAAAAATAGAAGAGTCATCACCATTGAGCTCAAAACTCAGAGCATAATTAGTTTTAATTTATGATTGATGAAATGGTTATTTGATGATACTTCCATGCCATTTTAAAAATGGTAGCTTCATAACAAAAATAATAAATTTCCCAAAGTTAGGAAGCTCCTTCTCTATATTTTAGGGAAGGTGAAAAAACATATCTCATCTTATACCTCATATCACGAATCGAAGGAATAGAGAAACCGAATAAAGTCCTAATTAATAATACAAGACTATAGAAAACAAAATCTGATGTTTACAAATTTTCACGCAAACATTTATGTCCGCATCCTGGAAATTGAAATATTCGAATGGAAAAAAAGATTAAGATGAGAAACGCTTTGCAAAATCAAATCTAGGAATTGATCTCTTTTCAAAAATAAAAAAACACGACAATTTGTTTGTAAATTGAAAATTATTTTCATAAGAAGGGAAATAAATCTCGGGAACTTTGTAAGGGTATTTTCCCCCTTCAGCCTGATCTCAGCGCGTTTCTGTCAAATGCGGAGTTGCCTCGGGCGCCACCTTCGATTATAGTGGAAGGGCCACTTTGCTCCGGGCAGTCTCAGTGGAAAACATAAACACTCCAAGGGTCACCATAGTATTGACTCGCACAACGGGGCCAGAAGAGCAGGCTTTGGACTGGGTTTCGAACCTGGGTGCTGACTGCACAATGATTTGTTTTATTCAAAGCTTAACTTGTTATTCTCACCGGTTTTGGAACTCAGACACGCGTCTATCGCTTGGTGTGCCTCGCGTGGTACTATCGCTTCCGGAATGGTATTAATTTTGAATTTGCTGAACTGCACTCGGCGATTCTACTGGTCTTTAATTCATGCGCGACCGACGCGAGTGACATAATGCTATTTTTCCTCGTCGTCTTGATAGTCTGGTTTCTCTATTATGCGTGCGGACTGTTCCGCCCGACGTACACCCATTTCATCGCCTGACAGAATCTTTCAATACTGGTCTCCTCACTGCACCAGCATCGCGCCTACAATGACGTCAATGGCTTCTCGGCATCGGTGTGGTAATCTCGTTGCTAGCGGACGACCGACTGAATCGATGACATCGATGATTCTGCCTTGTCGCTGTTTCTGAGTTCAATTCGCACGAGGTTTTCCCGTTTGGGATGATTGACGTACTCATTAGCGTGTGGCGGTGCGCGCTCGGTAATGTTATGCAACTATTCGAAAGAAATAGATACTACTGTCTGGTTAGTTGTATTTCGCGGGTTTACTTCGTACAAGAGTGGCATTCTTATGACTATTATTAACGTGCTTATTTTAATTCCACGCGAAGCTTATTGGATTGTTCAAAACAAATAGGAAACTGGTAACTTCCGTTACACACTCTTTCCACTTCGAGAAAGGAAAAAAAACCAATTTTTTCTTCAACTATGCTAACATGTTCGAGCGACTCAATAATTCTTCAGTTGATACAATACAATATTCGGGAGCTACCCGTTCCTTACAGTCAGAAGAAATGGATATATAAACAGAAAAATTATTAGCAAACAAACGGGAAAACTCATCAGTGAGGTTTCATAATCAAACAGAAAACTTATAACATACTGAGGCTCATATGCCTATCTATATAACCAAAATCATCAGTCATACAATTCAATATGCCCGACAGGCGCCTACCTCCCCTAACAGCCGGACCGTTTATTCGAGGTAGGTCTACCTCTTACATAAAAATGCGGAAATGAAAATTCAATTGAACTGAAGGATCAAGATAAGGATCTAACCTAACTCTATTTTACACAATTAAATCAAATAAAGTGAACCATTCTAGCGAACGAATAATCAACTGAACATTTGCGATACCAACCTCCCACAGATCTTCGAACATGTTTGAGTGTCCTATACTAACAGCATGTAAATTTGCTAATACCCTCTGTTTAACACTCGCCTAATTGTTTCTCAAAACATTGAGAGATATTGGTCCTGAGGACCCAAACTTATTCATGGGTACATTATGAATTTGATCAGACTGTGCTCTTTTGTCATGAATGGATAAATTCATGTTTATACTGTGATTAAAGATAATACCCTGTTTCTTTTCTAAAGAAAATGTATTTGACCTAAATTAACCTTTTTCTCACCACTCATTACAAACATCATAAAAATGTTATTGTATTCAATTTATCTTCTGTTTATTATATTGGAAATAATGTTTATTTATGGGCCAGTCATCACTTACATCATCAACAGTTTATTGTATTCAATTTCGGTTCTGATTATTATATCGAAACTAATGTTCTTTATGGGCCAAACCCTTGGTATAAAACAGTAATGTTTTTGAAAACAATAAAGGTAACCTTTCGTAGAATTAAAACTTGTAAAATGCGAGATTTTCGAATTGTAAAAAATAAATTTGTAATGAAATAATATTGTGATAAATTATTCTGGGTGTGTTGATGGGGTAGTATAGTTTCAATTAAAGGTAACATTTCATGGTGTTCTCTGATGATTTCATTATACAGAAGACTTTCATATCTGCGCAATATAAAATACATACAGTGCTTCTCAAAAGTCTCCTTCCCCCTCTTATTCTTGGAACGATTATACATAAGCAAGTAAAATTTGGAAACTGAATATTAAAGGTTGTAAACTTCCCTACTAGTGATGATAGGTGACGAAATCGTCAAAGATGACGTCACAAGGCCATTGTGACCAATTATTTTAAATGAAACCCTACGGCAAGCGACACCTCTCTCAAAAGGTATCGGAAAAACCTATTCAATGATACTGATTTTGTTTGTGTTTATGGCAGTTTTAATGGCTCATTAGTAAACATTAAAATTTTAATTCCATTCAGTATGATATTAATTACAGATTTAAGAATCACTATCTACTTGAAGAAATTGCTCGAAGTGGCCTCCATTTACTTCCTGACAGTGAAATATCCTATTTTTAAACTCTTCTCGTACTTTTGCAAATGTGTCTGCAGAAACAGCCTCACATTCTGCAACAATACGTTGTTTTAAAACGTCAATATTGTCAGGTTCAGTGGCGTGAGCCTTCGATTCATGGTGCCCCTACAGAAAAAAATCCAAAGGTGTGAGGTCCGGTGATCGAGCTGGCCATTCCGTTGAACCTCGTCGTCCAATCCATCCACCACGATACTCCTCATCCAAATACCATCTTACTGCACCGTAATAGTGTGGAGGAGCACCATCCTGTTGGAATGTTATTTCCAAATTGCCGAATTCATCTGGATTATCTTCCAAAATTCCAAGGATAAATGGTTCTATTGCGTTTTGCAACAGATCTGTTGGTCAATTTTAGTTTCCATATTTTCACAAAATTCTAGTCTTCGTTCTGGGTCGTCGTCTGAGAGTTGATGAACCATTTTTAATTTGTATGGATGAAATTTGTTTTTTTTTCAACACCCTGTGTACTGTACTCCGACTGACTACACAGGTAGATGCAACGTGAGTTGTCGAAGAAGTAGGATTAACTATTTCTTCTGCCAGTATATCAATTTTTTTCTCATCAGAAATTTGCGGTCTGCCAAATCGTTTCGCATCATCAATACTACCCGTTGTTCCAAACTTACGAAGAAGCTCCCTCAAATAAGTCTTCGAAACGGGGCGATCGGGAAACCTCTCATTAAAAATGCGTTCTGCTGCATGAATATTTTGTCCAGTTTCACCAAGAAATAGGATCGCTGCTACTTTATCACCTAAAGCACGTACCATTTCGCTTCTTGAAGCACTCACACGTTCGGCTCACAACAGTTAAACAAATTATTAAAATGTACAAAAATATTAAAAGTTCCAAAAGCTGCTGAAACAGTTAAACGTTTGATCAACAATACACAAATTATTAAATGTACAAAAACTTGGACAATTACAAAAACGTCGAATTAGGGAGACCAACAAAAACGTCAGCTTCTTTGACAACTATCCAGAGGCGGAGCTTGAATTTTGAATTTTATATTAACGGATTTAATTTATCACATCTTTCCGTTTTTTAAAAGCGAGTTGCCAAAACAGCCATAAACACAAACAAAATTAGTATCATTGAATAGGTTTTTCGATACGTTTTAAAAGAGGTGTCGCTTGCCGTAGGGTTCCATTTAAAATTATTGGTCACAATGGCCTTGTGACGTCATCTTTGACGATTTCGTCATCTATCATCACTCGGAAGTTTACAACCTTTAATATTCAGTTTCCAAATTTCACTTGTTTATGTATAATCGTTCCAAAAATAAGAGGGGGGAAGCGGACTTTTGAGAAGCACTGTATAAAACGAGTTGGATCCCAAGAGACTAAAATCATATTACATAAATATAAACTAAAAAATAACAGTGTGAATGTAGCGGGTAGATTGGTTGGTCTTGCCTAGACTGGAAAAAGACAAAAGCAGCCAACTACGTATAGGGGAACAGCAATTGCGAACTCTGTCCAATTACTTTCATAATTGCTTCTTCAATTTGATTCAAGAACTTTATAATAGTGCGCCATAATATATTGTTCAGGATAGTTCAGCTCACTTTTCTTCATAACATGATACCAACAAGTTCTCGAAGGATCATGATCCAAACAACTATGAAATTAATTGGAATTCTAT
>JAFIRS010003909.1:0-108893 GCA_018342105.1 Gonioctena quinquepunctata | reverse complement strand
AAATGTCACCTAGCTTTAGGGAAGGCAAATAAATATGCAGGAATTAAACTTAACAAATTCATCCCAGACAATAAGAAGAGTAACGGGAAGAAAAGTTAAGAAACTTTTTAAAATGTTTTAGAATTTTCCCAAAAATTCAAGGGAAAAAATTGAAAAACTTAAAAGGAAAAATTAAAAAATTTTTTTACTCCGATAAAATCTGAACTTTTTACAAAACAGTCAAGATTCCTCTAGATTTTTGGGATAAAAATATACCTGCGGAGTTCTTCAAGGGGGGAATGTAGAAGGCTGGCCGAAGATAGTTTTAAGGGTGTGACGACGTCTCAGTAGGTCTCAGTAGGTGGTTATACGCGAAGAAGAGGGGATGGGGAATGAGAATTTGTACAAAATGGGGAGAACAAAAGGATACCTTTTTGAACCTCAAGTTTTAGGGATTAAAAAAGCTATGAAAACGATTGTAACAGATCAAAACTCCATGGAAACCCTTGTCAAAAATGTTGCCGAGCACCTGAATGAGGAGATAGACGAGATTTCAAAGAGACAACAGGAGAAATTTCGAGAATATGATCAAAACATTTCCTCTCTGCCCGACGAAAACAAAAGTTTGAGGCAAAAAGTCGACAAACAAGAGCAGTATCAAATAAAAAATAATATAAGAATATATGGAGATGAGGAAATCGATGGTGAGAATGTGCATAATTCACTCAATAAAAAATTGAAGGTTACAATGAACGTAGGTCAGTGCTGCAACACCCTTTATTTTTGAACCCCAAATTTGAAATTATCTGATTCAAATTTAAGAAGGTGAAATCACTTTGCCGATAGGCTGCTCAGATGGATACGGTTGGGCCGTGAGTAAAGTTCAATTAATGACTTTTCCTAGTTTATCAAATTGGGCCACTAAAAAAATTATACATTAATTAACTTGACTTTTTCAAGAGTTGGGCGCCAGGCTTGCTAAAGACAAAAGTCAAAGATAAATGAAATTAAATAAATGTCACCTAGCTTGTATGGGAAGGCAAATGAATATGCAGGAATTCAACTTAACAAATTCATCCCAGACAATAAGAAGAGTAACTGGATAGAAAAGATATAGAAACGTTAACAATGTTACTTGGAGAATATTCAAAAAATTCAATGAAAAAATTGAAAAAACTTACATGAAAATTACAAAATTTTTTACTCCGATAAAATCTGAACATTTACAAAACAGTCAAGATTCCTCTAGATTCTGGTGATACGGTATATACCTGCGGAGTTCTTCAATGGAGGGAGATGTAGAAGGCTGGTTTCTACGAAGATAGTCTTAGCGGTGTGACGACGTCTCAGTAGGTCTCAGTAGGTGGTATATATCATGCGAAGAAGATGATAGGAATGAGAATTTGTACAAAATGGGGGAGAACGAAGGATATCCTTTGAACCTCAAGTTTTATGATTCAAATTTTAATCTGGAGTCGGAAGATAGATGCGAATGATAGCATACAAAAAAACCTGAGTCTATATAGAAGACTGGAAGATTACAGTGAAAGAACAAAGATAATAGCAATCAAATCTCCTATTCTGGATTTAAATTTCCAAGTTAATTTTAATAATTTTAAAAAAATATAAACAATTAGCAAAATTTAAAACCAAACAAACAAACCTCACCTAAAACGTTATATTAAAATTGAGTTCAATTTTGAAATGAAGTAAGCTTTGTGATTATATGAACCAGAAAGGTCAAAAAAATTGAATGAGTAAATGTATTCAAAAAGAAATATAAAAATTTCTTTAAGACTTAACCAGAGAGAAAATATAGTATTTTAAAACAATATAATTAAATGTTGCCAGAGAAAAGAAACAGTATTTTAAAGCAAGAACCATAGGAAAATATAGCGTTTGGAACCAAAATAATAATCAGACGCTAGGGCAAAAATATACTATTCACTCAAGATAAGAAGAGAGCGACTACACGTCTTTCAGTGGCAGAACTCTCCCAGATAAAGAAAATGTGGAATAATTCTCTTCATTGAAGAATCTCCAGAGATAAACAGAAGAGGGAGACCACACCTCTTTCAGTGGGCATAACTCTCTTAGACAAAGATAATTGCGAAATAGGGCGGCAATTCCCTTTTCGAATCGATAAGCCAGGCAATTCTTAAGAAATTGAATGAATTAACCTGCTCTTGGCGACAAGGTAGTAACTGAAATGAATTGATTCTCAACGATCTGAAATCAAATAACCCCCAATGTGAATTGAATGAAAGTAAATCGGTAAAAGGAACTTATTAAATGTGAATCAAATTTTATACTTGAGGAATATATTATATCGAGTGTTCTGAGACTAGTTAAGCCAGAGGTACAACCCTCTCCAGAAGCAATTTTTCCTCAAGAGAAAAAAAAAAGTAGTTATTAGAAATAAAAAAAAATCTCACCAGAGAGCTGTCCTATAAGGTACTGCCGAACTGTCCCAGAATAGTCGAATACACCCTTTGCAATCGGAATCCTTGGAACAATCCCCTGGTACGGTGAAGTAAGCACTACTCTACCAATTATCTGGTACCTCAAAAAGGAGAAGCGTAGAACTGATTTCCAAAAAAAAAATAGTCCCAAATGGTCAGAACGGATTCTACGTCAGACACAAACATGTGCACTTAATGCTTGACAAAATGGCCGAAATATATTTTTTTGTGGTTTTTTCGTTACTTAAACCCAAAACACAAATCAACCTTGACAGAAATTAGCCAAAGGAAGTATCATATAGGATATGTTGGATATAAAATAATATGTAGATTATTCAATCGGAAATTTACTGATAATCCAAAGGTGACAAAAATCTGACCCTATAGAATTTATACGTAACCTTCAAAAATTACCATCCAAGAATTCGAAAATTACAAGCATAGAAAAAGCGGAAAATAATGTTGATCACCACAACATTGATTGCAAAATGAGGAAAATGATTATACTCCACCAATTTCAACAGTGATCGTTATTCAATTTACAAATCGTTATGTCCAAAATCAATTCACTCACCACACCTGCCTATCTCGAAGTTCAATAGGAGAAAGAGACCAATCATTTTTTGGGTTCGAACAAATCACCAATTCTACCTGGGTTTTTTCGCAACTATTCTTGGTTTTTCTCTATTGAAAAACACTTATGAAAAAAAAACAACTGTTTGACGACATGAATACGATTATAATTATGTCCTTCTTGTACATAATAATAATTTCTCAGAACTATCAAGACCTGAATTTACGTTATTACCCGAAGACGACCACTATCCTTCCCTTCATGTGCAAATCGTTGTAGTTACCCTGAGAAATGACCAACACCTGGATATGACAGCTAACGGATTGAGATACTATAATTTAGAAAATGTGACTTTCCAGCCCTTACTCGCATGATTAGGGATTTAGATTGGACACCACTGTATGAAATCAAAGAAGTCAACGAAGCTGTAGACTTTTTTAATGACAAACTATACAATATTTCTAATACCACTGTTTCCTGTAACCACATTCTAAGTACCCTCTCTGGTTTGATGGAGAGATGAGACGTTGTATGAAGAGGAAAAAACAATAACACTTATCACGACACCTCTCTGAATACCCTATGGAACTATTCAAAGCAATTAGGCGTGAATTGGAAGATATAGAAAAAAATATGATGAATACACGAAAGCCATGAAAAACTCCATCGAAACGGATAGTAGAAATTGAGAAAAACAAAAATAATTACTTTCGAAACTTGGAATTTTAATTAAAAAAATTCCCCTTTGCGAGGTGGCTGACTATTTTGGAAAATATTACGAGTTCGTCTTTGAAATAGAGAAGGCCTCGTATATAGTAGAGCGGAAAATAAATAGCGAAACTATGGCATTCGTTACTGAGGTATCTGTCGATGAGTACTATCAGGCGATGAAATAACTCAAACAAAAAGGCGGCTGGCATTGACAGAATCCCACCTTACCTAATCAAAGGACGCACAGAGTGGCTTCTGTAGCCAATTCAATTCATTTTCAATCTTTCTATGAGAACAGCAGCGTTTCCAGAAATGTGGAAGGAATCAGTTGTAACACCAATCTATAAATCTGGGAGAACCTCTGATAATAAAAACTATAGACCAATTTTGGTATAATGTGCAGAAAATAAACTCTCCGAATACGTTATATATATAAAAGTGTGTGAATTTGTCAAAACCAATATATGCGAAGAACAACATGGGTTTACCCCAAAAAAGTCAACAGGTACAAACTAACTGGTCACATGATATACCTTTAAGGATATGGCAAATAATGCACAGGTTATATACACCGATTTCCAAAAAGCGTTTGATGGAGTAAACCACGACATTCCATGGAATAAATCACAGAGCTATGGCGCAAACCTACATAGTTTAAATTTGTTCGTATCATATTTTGAAAACAGGACGAACAAAGTAAAATATCGCAGCAATTCATCAAGCAAATACCAAGCAAACTCTGGAGTCCCCCATGGGTCGAACTATTTTTCTCGATATTCATTGTTGACTTACCACAAAACCTGGAGCACTCCAAAAGTTTGCTTTCTGCCGACGACCTGAAATTCTACCGAAAAGTTGAGAACTAACCGGATTGTCTTGGCCTCCCATCAGATATCGACTCAGTATTCCGTTGGTCTGAAGAAATTGACATCTCTTTCAACAAATCTAAGTGTGTAGTCATATATAGGATACCCTCACAAAATGAATAATGACGATCTACCGAAAGTCGACATGGTCAAAGATTTAGGCATTGAGAACGACCATGCCCTATCCCATAAATCACATATTGATCATACAATCGCGTTAGATTATGTGTTGAGATACTCTAAGAACGTCAGGGACAATAATATTATTATACAATACCTTTGCAAGACCCAAGCTTCAATATTGCTCTGTAGTTGGGGATCCTACTACATTGGTATTATTACATATTCTCTTGAAAAAGTTCAAAACCGTCTTCTGGAGAAAACATAATGTTTACACCGACTATAATATAATAAGAACGACTTAACTCAGATCAGAATTCCAAATCACAAGCCTGGAGACCAGGAGATAAATTTCAGTGGTGAGAATGTGCTATAAACTCTATTACAGACAGTACAACTGATCTTACCCCAAATATCCCCCAAGAGAGAGAGAGTCCTCTCTCGCGCAACAAGACTTACTTAATTTTTCGAAATTCCCTTCACCCAATTTTCCAGGATATGTTCACCAATCATTACAATGTTAAAAACAACAAATAATGCATTGCATCTATCTGAACTCAGTTTTGACCTAGCCCCCAGAATATTCTTTAGTGTTCTGAATTAATACTTGTCCTGATTCTCTCCTAGAATTAGGAACCGTACTACGAATGTGAACTTAATATCTTTGACTGATAATTGATATTTACTCCAAGAATTATTTTGTTTCTCACGTAATAAGGTACTTGTAACTTGTTTGAGAAATGAAATAAATGAATTAATAATAATGTGAGTACTTTGTTCAACTATTGCTCATTCATTTCAATAAATTCAAATTTTCTCAAATGTGTCTTTTACCTAATCAACTTTACCCAAATTCTTGCAGCCGCACTCTAAGAGGAACAGTTCAGGATTGGTACATGTGGTTCGAGTAGCCGATCATGGCTTCTCTCGATATTGACATATGTGTTGTGAGTTCGAAAGGAGTCCCCACACTATCAAGGTTTTCTGAATGATACTTCCAGGATACGTATTCGAAAATTCCGATAGATTGTCAGATACCACTCCACAAAACTCATATGTGGAGAAGAACATGCGAATTCCTAATTCATGGAAACTACAGCTTTTTGTCAAGATACAAGCTACTCAATTCACTCCTTCGAACCACAAATGAGATGATATATCTCATTCATTCTATGAACTGGAAGTGAGAATGAGTTATACATATAATGCTATATAATGGCAAGTAAATATAATATTATTGTCAGAGAAGTCCAAACCTGCTGGAATTATTTTGATAATTAACCAAATTATCTAACCTTACAGCGGAATGGCACTCTTGGTAATGGAACATGAATTCGCATCAAGGCACACGTCCAAATTCAATCGGATGAATATTATGTATTTCCAAAAATCAAAGGAAGCGCAGTCAAATTCTTTGGAAGGCCAAACTATTATATTGCACTGAAAACTTGTGAAATCTTGAAATTCAGCACGCCACTGGTAATTCTCTGGCTTCTCGATTTTGGAAGAGCAAGGATTTTCGAAGGACTTGTTTGACAATCTTCTACTTGTTCGCCAATCGTTCGAGTACATTGAGGGAATATCGAAAAAAGATAACGGATATATTGATACACATCCTCATTTCACCATTAGAAAAATCAAAAGCGGTGCTTTGGAAGTTTTTTCATTCAGTGATATAAAAATGGATAAGATATGGATATAAAAATGGATAAGAATTATAGCATTCACTCAGATAGAACTTCCAAGTCCCCCTGTATCAGTGACATGCTGAATGACTGAAAAAAAAACATTATAAAACATTAACCAAGCTAAAACTTCCACTTTCTGTATTCGTTTCAGATAAAAATTACTGAAAAAATCAAGAGATGAATTCCATAAGGAGAGTTCTTTGAATTATAGCATTCATCATGCTGGACTTTTTACTGCCCGTATTTATAGCAGGTAGACATAAGAGAAAAATAAATGGTCACTCCCAAATCAAGACACTGTGCAATCGGCGTTCTCCCAAATAAACCAGTGAAGAAGACCTCGTCTCTGCGAGATGGTAGCTTCTGCACCGCTGAGGAATAAATTGCCATTAGATTATTCGAAACAACAACCAATTAGGCCAAATCAGGACAGGGAAGGTATCATTCACCACATGGTGAAAAATAAATGAATGTGAAATATAATAAACAATTTTGAATAATCAGTTACAACCTGCAACTGGGTTGAACTATAGTGCCACCAAACTGGAAAATATATCAATGTTTCATCGAACATTATATGAAATGGGTAGGAAAGTGTGTGCTACCCAGTCGTCATTCAAGACAATGTTATGATTGCCGGTAGCCGCCTAACTAGCCCAAGTGAAACACCCCAATACCTTCCTTTCGGAAGGGAACCCGTTAGCAATGAACCTAACTGTGTGACTTAACCATGTTCACATCAACCAAAAGCAAGTCTTTCAAAAATTGCATGATTTGAACACAAATTAGCAGTTCTGAATAAAAACTGTATGAATCTAACGTGTTTGAGTAATGGTATGAGAGTGCTCAGATAGTCGAACTTTTGAGAGAATCTTCGTCATAGTTCTTGAGGTTGTATATGTATGACTGAATTTGGGAATTTCATGATGCTGAAAAATCAACCGGTGATAACTGGAAAATTGTAGAATCAAGCAGTACAAGTTATGGAATATCACCGAATTTGATATAGCTAACAAACAACGATAATACGAGCTTTCAAACACATGAAAAAGTAATACGTTTGAAATATAATGGCAACGCTGAAAGTATAAGTACTAGATGATTCGTTTCCTGAAACTCATTAGATCATCATAACGATGGAGATAGATGCGAACGTTGAAGATGACTTGAGCCGTCAAACTCATGAGAAGTGCAGAGGTACACACATTTTTTGAATATTTTGTTCAGATATCGAAAGTCCAAAATTCCAGTAAATATCCAAAATATTTGTATTGTGATTTCCAAATTAATCAGGGTACACAGGATTATTCACAAAATATGGGGATTTGAGGGTGACTGAAATATTTCAGTTACATCAACAGAAAATTGTCAGTTATTGACGTTATATAAATATGCACTTAGTTCTTGCTAAACGTAAGCAAATCACCTCATGTTCATGCCTGAATATAATTTTTTTAATAATTCTCAGAAAACGTCATACTGATTTTATCATCTGAAGGTACACTCAGGTAACCTGAGAATTCAGAAATAAATATAATGACATTTTTTTCCAAGATGTATTTCAACATTTAAAAAAAAAACTAGAGAAAGGTTTGTCTTGCCTTAATTATTGAGAAATCAAGCTAACTATACCTGCTTCATCTTGGATGGGTGTTTGTGCTTCAGTTAATGTTCATCAACGAACAAATACCTCTTGGGGTTAAACCCACGTCGGATATTCAATAATAGTTGATCAAGACACATGTCCGCTATTTGCAAACTAGTGTTCTCCAGAACAGAAAGAACTCATTCCATTTGAATTGCTCCTACGTACCTGTTACACGCAAAATAATTGATCATGTTTTCCAGAATATAGTTCAGTGACGATCTCACAGAACATTTAGTCTACTGAATATAGTTATACTGACAAAATTGCAAAAATCGGTGTTGTCAATATTTGAGTCGTAGATACCACATCCGATTTTATGAACACCCTCTCCATATTTTCGAACAAATCGAAATATTGGATTCCAAGGTTTTGTGATGGATTGAGTTCAGCAGATATATATCATTGTTTTTCTTTGCATGAGCTCAAGGAATTCAGAATAGAATTTACCGATTTTTTTCATGATTTCATATCAATTCCATACTCGGAAATATACTTGAGAAAATGATGATGTAATCGTTTTCCTCACAAGAGCTCAGTAAATTGGCTAAAACTTGTTCTTTGAAGAGGGAAGAAGGTTAGATGAAAGACAGGAAATATTGGGAATCAAAATATCTCGCAATATTTTCCATCGCATTCTTTGTAAACAAACTCCTCCCAAAAAATATAGGAAGACATTTTTAGGCTCCTAGGCAAGTGAATGATTCGTTCATTCCAGGAAATCCAAGTTTATCAGAATGAATGTCTATCATTTATTCCACTTGCTTCGTTCGTATGTCATTCTATCTAGTTCAAAATTTGTAATCCATTTTTGGAGCACTTGCCAAAATCCGATTGAGCTCAAATTTGGCAGGTGGTAATTATGAAATGGCGGCTCTAAGATCACGGATTTTTGTGATTATGGTACGATTCAATGCAAAATTGGTATGTGGGGGTTTTCAGGGAAGTAGATTATGAACTTTTTTTTATAATTCAAAATGACGGCCCCAAGATGGCGGCAAAATTTTATGGTCCGATTTGATTCAAAATTGGTATGTGGGGTGTTCTTGGGGTCGCAGATTATGATTTTGCTGTCAAAATATATAAATTCGGAATGGCGGCTCCAAAATAGCGCGGGAATTTTGTGATTATGGTCCAATTCTATTCAAAATTTGTATGTGGTGGTTTTGGAGTCGGAGATTATGATTTTTTTGTCAAAATACATAAAATTGGAATAGCGACTCATGGAATTTTTGTTGGAGAAAAAAACAAAATGGCGTCACAAGATGACGGACGAAAAATTGGGGGATTTTAGGGTCGAAGATTATGAATTTTTTCAGAAATTCATGAAATGAAAATGGCTGCTCCAAGATGGCCAATGAACTCTGTGTTTATGGTCCGACTCTATTCACAATTGGTATGTCGGGGTTTTTGGGGTCGGAGATTATGAATTCAGTCGAAGATTATCGATTCTTAGTTGAATTTCATAAATTATTTATGGCAACTCCAAGATAGCGAACGAGTTAATCTTCAGATGGTCTTCTCATTGGAGGATTATTTAGCTCAGACCTTACAGGAAAATGAATAAAAGTTTAAAAAAACTAAAAAACACGCTTTTATGGGGAACCGGGCTAACAAAATTGAAAATAAGGAAAAAAATTATTTTATTTCAGAAACAGCGTGGGGTGCATGTTATCGCCTCAGCCAACAATTACCTGTGATCTGAGACATTTCTAACTTTACTGCCCTAGGTGTGTAATGTACTATATAATCATTGATACCATGCACCCCACGCTTTTTTTTTAATGAAATAATTTTTTTTCTTATTTTCTATTTTTTTAGTCTGGATTCCTATAAGAGCGTATTTTTCAGTTTTTTTTAACTATTATTTATTTTCAAGTTTTTAGTTTAGTTTTCTATTAACGCGTGGTTTTAGTTTTTGGAAATATCATCATTAATATTATTTTTTTTTAACTATTATTCCCCAATATTGAATAGAATCGGACCATAATCTCAAAACTCGCGGCCATTTTGGAGCCGCCATCTTGAATCCTTCAAAAACCCCAAAAACCCCACATACCAATTTTGAATAGAATCAGACCATAGTCACAAAACTTGGCCGCCCTTTTGAAGCCGCCATCTTGAATTTTCCAATTTTCACGGAAGAATTGTAATATTCGAACCCCAAAAACCCCATATACCAATTTTGAATAGAATCAGACCATAATCACAAAACTCGCCGCCATTTTGGAGCCGCCATCTTGAATTTTCCAATTTTCACGAAGGAATTATTCCGACCAAAAACTCTCAGATACCAATTTTGAAGCGAATCGGACCATAATCACAAAACTCGTACGCCATATTGGGGCTGCCATTTTGTTTTTTTTTCACACAAAAATTCATAAATACATTGTCACCAGAATTATGTACACCTGCCAAATTTCAAATCATTCGGACTCCTGGAAGTGTGTCAAAATCGCGCTCAAAGGAGTCGGTTACAAACAAACAAACAAACATACAAGTGAAGCTAATATAAAGCGTGTAAAAAGACCTCATGATAACGATGCTTCAACAAAAATATATAGATCAAGGCGTACCCAAGTACTTAGAAGCAAAAAATTAGACATCAATAAAAAACTTTGCTTTCATTCGAATGCACTAAAAAGTGAGAAATAATTTCTTTGAATGTCTGGCATAGGTTATTCCGTGAGTTATAGATTCAAAAGCTTATCGTACAAAGTTTCCAGTTCGAATACATAAGCGACAAGCTTTTGAATCTTCAACACATGGAACAACTTACGTCACACGTCCAAAGCAGTAATTTTTTACTTTTTAGTGCATTTGAATTGAAGCTTGTTTTTAAAAAGTTTTTATTATTCATTTCATTATTATAGAAAATGCAGGTTGACAAAAATGAAAATTCAAACCGGATAACACCTTGGAGTGACCATTCGCCATTCAAGGATGCTCTCGATCGAAAAAAGACAACAAACCCTGATTTAGTAATGAGTTGAGCCTGAATCACCATTATTAGTGAATTGGAAGGTTTTTTTGGATGAACATTCACATGCATATATCGCTAACTTATGAAAATCACGGAGTAACGGAAGTGTAAAACTGATTTCTGGCCAGATAGAAGGCGCCTGATTCAGTAGATGATATTTTTTTTTTGAAGCACTGAAAGGTACCATATATGTGATGGAAACAAAGAACGAGAAATTTATAGTCTTTGGAGTGATTTTTAACACGAGATAACATTATTTAGAATAGTGATTTGAGGTTTTTTTCTTCAAAGTAACCTACAATGTATTCAACCTGAACATAATGAACCTCAACATGGTTCAAGCACACTCGATATATCCATGTTGAAGATGCGTGTTGCTTCATGAAATACATTGGAGTTATTTGACAATAGATTTTATCAATTATATTCAATAGACCAAAATGCCAGATAATGGATATTTTAGAATTATCTTTTATCACATTCCACTCACATCCTACAATGAAGAGATATATAATCATACTCACTCACATACGATCAACGTTCAGACCAAACCGCTCTACATTAAGGACTGAAATTTCAACAACGTATTCCTTCGATGACGAATATAACTACTCGGAGAGGTTTTTCAATATCCCATCTCTGATTTTTTTTTGGGAGGTGGAGGGAATCCTTCATGGATAACACTTTATGATAGGGTATGAATCCCTGACAGGTTTACCCACTGAAACCTCCACCCTGTAGGCTCGTCAGGCTGTGGCTCCTGACGACACTCGAGTCCTCTGGCCTATTGTATCATACTTGGTACAATTTTTTTCACCATGTCGCATCCATGGTTCCCGATTAAGTGCCGCTTCGAGTCCTGTCCTAACAACTGCATGTTCTGCCGTGGCTACCTTGCGGTGCTAGAGGTTCATCAGGGCAGCCCATATTGTTTCTTCAGTACCCTGAAGAGTCCTCTTTCGATCTCGAAAAACGCTCGGAATCATTAACATTCTCAGTGTCCTGAGAGAAACTAAGAAGGCCAAGAGTTGTCCTCTTTTCCTTTTGATATTACGGCTTGTGGTCATTCCTAATCACGAGTGAGTGAGGGGAGAGGGGTCGGTCTGGCCTTGTGGTGCCCTCTGCACAGGAATAAGGCTGATTACTCCGAGATTCTACCCTGTTTCTCGGAGGCTCCGTTGCGGCACCGCTTTTTTTTGAGACCTCGGTGTTTCATATCCGTTGCCACGGCACTCACGACTTGCATTGGGGTCTGTTTGCTAGAGCTTCGTTAGTCCAGTCGCGGCCGACCACACGCCATACGAATGTCCACCAACCGTCCCATTCGATACGCGGCCGCGGCCCATTCAACCCATTCCACGTGAAGGTGAGGTTGGACTTCAAGGAGCCCCTAAAGGGGTTAAGAGGGTGGTGAAAACTGGGTGAGAAAGAAAGTGAAAGAGGAAGTACCGTTGATCCTCAAGTTAGAGTCAGTTTGTCAGTTAAGGAAAAAATTACCTAATGGTTTTTGAAAATTCGACCCTAAGGAGGTTGCAATGGGGGTTTAAAGTTTGTAAAGGAGTACCGTTGGTTTTCAAGTAGAGGTCATAAAAATTGTTATTGAGGTCTTTGTTACAAATAGAGAATGACATGTTTCAGTGTTTTTGGAAACAAAACCCCTAAAGTGGTGATATGGAGGGTGAAAATTTTTATGGGGTTCCGTTAGCATTTAAGTTAGGGTCATAGAAATCGGTATTTGTGGTCTCTGTTACAGATAATGAAATATGTGTTTCAGAGTTTCGAAAAGTGCAACTCCCCAACCTTCCAGTCGAGGCGCGAAACTTCTCGGTGTAGCTAGTGCTGCCGGTATCAGAGACCAAAAATATAACGGGATATTTTTTCTCAAAATTCCATTGCGAATCAGTAATTGAGAGTTCATTTAGTATGAATGAACGAATTTGAGAAACAGAAATAGTAATCATATGGCAAAAAATCGAAGAAACTGATTTTTGAAGTATACCAAAATAAATGATAAAAAATACCAAATTCGCACATATCCTCATATATTATAGATGATAAATTGAACTGAATAAAAAGTTTGATAACGGCTGATTCCGAGTGATTTTTCCAGGATAATTCATTCCTGATCATTTGTGGCACAGGTTCCGTGAATTGCTGTTACATGTTCCAAAAGATAATCTTGGTTTGCGGTTTTTTCTCCAGTCACTAAAATTACATCTTCTTATACAGATTCGAAGATATATTATAAAATATGCAAGATTCAACCAACAACTGCAGGATAAAAATAGTTCTTTAAGTGGTGGCCCTGGTCTGATACACCGGAGTAACCGATTCGGCTCAAGGTGACACTGAAGCATTGCAATCATGTATTTTAATCGAAAGATAGCCAGAAATAGAGTTTATTGAGTCCCGTCCACTTTGATAGACACGTGATTTCAGATTTCAGACTGGGTTCGTCTCTGGGACAGTATCGCCACTACTGGAAGGTTGAGGGTTGGAATGGGAAGTGAAATTTTCATGGAGGTCCTGTAAGTCTTTGAGTTAGGGTCATGAAAATTGGTCATTTGGCTCTTTGTTACGAATAAATTAATCATATCTTACCTCAAGAGGTTAGCGAATTTGTAACAGTCATCACAAAACATGACTTTTGTTGTAAAATCAATTATGACATCTATACGAGATAAAAGGGTAACAGGAAACGAGATAACAGGATGAAGGAAACAGGATAACGGAAACGAAATAGCGGAAAACGGGATAATGGGAAACGTGATAATGGAATAACAGGCTTGAGGGCATGAGCTGAAAAGAAAAATACAGAAAAAAAAATACAAATTCCACGCGGACGAAGTCGCGGATCTCAGCTAGTATTTTAGTTTTTGTGAGTACATATAAAAACATGAATATCAGCTTGCTAGATGCATAAAAATATCTACGATGATTTTGTGAATATCACAATATTTAATGGCAACGGAGTTGAGCTCCAATGTCAATCCGCTAGAAAATTCATATAGTGCATTACCGAACGGATCAACGAATTTTCATTGAATTTGGGTCATGTCGTGATCCCAAAGATTTCTGGGTATTCATCAATGATAAAAACAGATCTTCAAGAATCTCTGGTAAAATGGCATTTGGAGGTGTATCGTATACTGATCCGCAAACGATTGTGAATGCTTTCGGCAAATTCTGTCCTGTAACTGTAGAGGAAAACTTTGTTGTGAATTTTATTCACAATATCTCAGTAGATGTTAGCTATGAACCAATCACTGAGAAAGAAGTCTTAGAAGCTGAGAAAAAATTAAAGAATAAATTGACTCCAGGTTCCGAAAGACTGTTTGGGAGTATTAGTTCACCGTCTATAAATACTGTTTAATTTGATTTTGAAAACCTCAGTTTTTCCAGAATCTTGGAAAATGGACAAAGTTTGCCCTATTTATGGAGCTCAAGATCGTAATGCCATCAGTACTTATGGACCAATATCAATTCTAAATAACGTTGCGAAGGTCTTGGAGACTATCATGTACAGCCGCATCGATTTGTCTACAGAGCATATCATATTCGAATATCAGCATGGCCTTATGAATTCCAGATCAACCGTTAGTAAACTGTGTGTGAAACGTTGGACCGTAGGTGGCAGGTTGATGCGGTGTACACGGATTTCTCTAAGACCTTCGATAAGATCAATTATAGGTTACTTCTTCATAAACTTACTAGTATGGGTTTTAATGAATCTTATCTTCAAGTCCCAAAATCATACCTCCACCAACGCCAACAGTATGTTCATTACAATGGGTTTCACTCAAATCTATATTTCAACTAGCAGAGTACCTCAAGGGTCTAACTTGGGCGACTATTATTTTCACTATAAGTTAATGATTTGTGCATTTCATTGAAGTGCAATCGGTTGATGTTCGCAGATGATTTATTACCAGTTTGAATGATTGTGTCATATTATGAAATCAAATTATAATTTCACACAATTGGTGTCTTGAAAATCACCTCCATTTGAATATATCTAAATGTAAAATATTAACATTTATCTGCAAGTTATAACGTTACAATTCCCCTATTTCAAAGATTATATTATTTCAGGAGGAACTGATCGATCATCAAGCCACAATCAATTATCACATTCATTTTTTCGTCAATTGAGCATACCAAGCATATGGCCTTATTATTAGGAACTCCAAGGGTTTCCATAACATTTCATCATCAACCCATCTATATTTCAGTTTGTTCAGATCAGAACTAGAATATGGATCCATAATATGGAATCCCATATATATATATATATATAGAAATCTGGCATCTGTTTTATATATATATATATATATATAAATATATATATATATATATATATATATATATATATATATATATATATATATATATATATATATATATATATATATATATATATATATATATATATATATATATTTAAATATATATATATATCGGAAATTGTTCTTGAATCTTGATTATAATTTATTTCTTTGGTTTTTCTTGAGATTTAGATTCCATCTGGGACAGGTTTCAATTACAATTTTTTTTTCTCTACATAAACATTTAATTTGCAAAACGTTTCGCTCCTGGCCTGGAGCTTTATCAATTGTATGTACTGAAAATTAGGCAATCCATACCACGTGACCCAATATGGCGGTTATTGGCACACATACCGATAATCGCCATAAGAATATCATTGTTAGTGTGTACCTTTGGCTTGTAAAAGTGTATTTTTGGTTATTTTCGGAGCTTTTGTGTTGTTAATTAATAATATTCAGATGGACAGTGATTACCTGAAGACACTATTGTTGAAAAGCAGAGGCTTTGGTGAACGGTATGCTTGAAAATACATCCCCATCTTTTGTTTACATTTTTATCAATGTATTTGTTACAGGTATAAAATGAAGTTGAGGATTGATCCTTTTTACACTGAATTTTTCTGAACTGAATTGTTCAACTGTTGGTGCTTCTCCTGTTACGAATATGGATATTATTTCGTATTTGCTTCTTACTCAGCTTTCCCAAATGCAGATGAAGCCCTATACAAGTTGAGAGTCCATACATACTTTGAATCTGGCTTCGTCGTGGAGGTAAGAACAAAAATTCAGAATCATTTATATGTTTTAGTTAGTCTAGTATGTTTTTTTCCTATGCAGCAGGTTTTTTTCTAATGGGTACATGTACAGTTGCAAATCTTGAGTCATCGAAGTGAATTATTATACATTAGGAATAATAATACATAAGAAGCAATTTATAACTTCTGATCTGTTCTATTATGTTTTGCCACATTTGTTTATTATAAGACATTGATTTGATATTTAAGAATATTACTTCTCAACTTTCATAATAGTTCTTTCTAATCGACATAACTTTTTTTCAGGTCAAGTATTCACAAAAGCCAAATTACAAACCTTCAGATGTTTGGTACATAATTGAAAAGGATGCAAGCATTTGTACTGCTCACTGTACTTGTATGGCCGAAAACAGTGAAGTAGGTGGTCATATTGGTGCTATATCAGAGGCAATGTCACGCACAGATTTGGAAGCTGAGTGGCCAATGCCATCCAGTCAAAAAATTTATTGGACGACTTGCCTCTTGCTCAGTTGTTTTAAAAAATGAAATGTCCCAAATGAATATATATAAATACATGTTTGTTTATTTGTTGTTTTACTGATTCAGTTGATTACTCTTAATTTAATACCAATTATAAAAAATTACACAATATTGATATTTGTATATAGTACAATTTCGATAAATATCACGATATATCCTATTTTTACTTTTAATAAATTACAATACCCTTTGGAGGTTGTAGACGATGTGGTAACTTGATTACTCTCGTCTCGGACGTCCATCGTCTTAATGTTCTTGAAAAGGTTTTCACGATGTTTCGAATGTTTGTATCTGCAATCGTCTGAATACAGTATTCACATTCAAAATATCGTGTAAACCTTTTCAAATACATTGAGACGATGGACATCCGAAACGAGAGTAATCAAATACAACACCCTTCACAAGACTTGATCGAGGCTTTCGATAATTGCCTGAAATATCTAAAAAGGGAAGGTTGAGATTGAAAGACATATTTCTAAATATTTTCATTTATTAAGTCACCAGAATCCTAAAGAAAATTTGTATTCCAGTAATTCAATAACACTACCTATAAGAAGTGGAAAATATATCAATAATATATATGAACTTTATTTGAAATGGGACCTCCTAATGTACAATAGTTCAGATATATACAAGTAGGCAAAATCATACAAGTAATCGTAGGAACAAATCAAATCACAAAAGTCTGAAGTTATAGGTAGGTATCCATGATGGAATGAAGGATGTTATCACGAATGTGCACACAGGGTATGTCTGCTGCAGCCTCTCTGATACTTGATTTTCCGAATCCGTAAGATCTTCTACGGAACAAATCAAATCACAAAAGTCTGAAGTTATAGGTAGGTATCCATGAAAAAACTACTCAAAGTCGCACAGAAAATCACAAAATAAACACTTTTACCACTATGGTCGCTTATGACGAATTACAATGTGTGCCAACAGCCCGCCATATTGCTTTCGTTTTGACAGGTCGATGGATTGCCTAATGGGAGTTTTGGTTAGATTTTGTTCTGTTTACAATCAACTTTGCAAGTACGTACCATAACCTATATGTGGCAATCCGAGTACAGAAGACTGCTTGTATCACACATCATTCTGAAAACATTTTGTTTGTATCGGTGCCTTGGGCTTTTTTTCCCATGTACATGATTTCTAGACTTTAGGTGTTCTTTTTAATTTCGTTGGTCTACGTGATTCGTTCGATTTGAGAATGTCGGAGTGTGGTTCGATTGGTTGGTCGCCCCGGGGTGTGACGGCTTGTATTGTTAGTGTGGTTTTGACTAGGGTGATCTTTATTTGCGCATGGGTATTAATGATGTTTCTGAGGTTCATAGTATCGTGGGGGAGCGAGGGGTAGTTATTTTTGGGGGTATAGGTTCATATTGGTGTATGTTTGTTATATAAGTGTGTGGTATATTTGGCTGAGATTATTTATATCTCGTCTATCATTCATTGCATTTTTGTTTTTCTTTATGTATATCATTTCTTTAATAGCTCTTTTTTCTTGATTCGTTTCTATCGTTAAGATTATGGTTTCTGGAAAATTGGGGTTGTGGTTGTCTTGTATTTTTTTTTTTTTTTGGCCTTTTTTCCATATATTGTTTTTCGCAGTCGTTGCAAGAAATGCTATAGACTAGATTTGATTGTTTATGTTTTGGGTCCCTGCTTTTGAGAGGGGTGTGAAATTGTTTGAGTGTATTATGAGATTTATGACAAACTTGGAAATTATGTTTATTCAGGATGTGTCTCATGTTTTCCGAAAGACCGTTCACGTATGGAATTGAGATATAATTATTTTTATTCATATTTGGGGATTTATTTTGGTTGATGTATAATTTATGCGTTCTTTGTTTGATGATTTTATCGATAAGATTAATTGGGTAGCTGTTGTTTTTGAGTGTTTCTCTAACTTTATTAAGACAATTTTTTCGTAGTGGAGGGCTGCTCAAATTGAGGGCTCTATCTACTATACCTATGGCTTAGGGGGTGGTTGGAATTGAAATAGAGGTATATGCCTGACCATGTGCCTTTTGTGTACCATTCTGTTTGTATTGTGTTGTCTGTTCTGATTAGCGTTAGGTTTAGAAAATTTATCTCACCGTTTTCTTCTGATTCAGTGGTGAACTGTAGTTCAGGGTGGAATGAGTTGAAGGCATTGGTGATTTCATCAAGTTTGTTTATTGGGATTGCCGTTATGCAGTCGTCTACGTATCTTTTGAAGAATGGTAGTTTGAATTTCAAATTTTTTATAATTGTTTTTTCGAGGGATTCCATGACCAGCTGAGCGACCGTGCTAGACATGGGTGATCCCATTGCGCATCCGTTCAGCTGCTCTTAGAATTCGTCTTTGTATTGGAAATACATATATATATATATATATATATATATATATATATATATATATATATATATATATCACTCAATTGTAAAATTCACTGTCCTGCATTACTGTCCCAAATTGATATTCTCAGAATTTCTAGAATAACATCTAGACACAAAACTACTTTTTTGTGCAATAGAGCTCAATATCAATGTCAAAAACACACAAATTCGATTTGCAGTAATGCTACCAAACTCTCTGGAATTTGTGCCATTTTTTGTTGCAGCATATGTGAACTAAAATTGCGCGTATCTTTGAATTTTTCAAGGTTCATAAAAATATTTCAAAAGTGAACTACTAATTAACCATCTAATTGTAACATTGCTTTGTAAATGGGAAACTGTTGAGTAATTATTATCATTATTATTATGTCAAAATCGATCATTTTTTGCCTATGTACAAAAAAAATACACATCAACTTGCTCCATCCAGAAAGATTGTTTATGATGCATATGCAGAATTCATAATTGGAGGAAAGATAAATATGTCAAACAATATTTGAATATTTTATGGAAAAAAAGCTGAGCTCTGATGCCAACCCAATGGAAATCAACTTCAAATCAGACAGAACGATCAATGGGCTGAGAATCCACTGATTTTAATATCATTCCCAGAGTTCTCCACCGGCATAAGATACGACAACGTTTGCAATAGTCCGAAAAACGGAGTCGCGTAACGATGGCAGGACACACCATTATTTTCAGAGATACACAAACATAAATGAGGGGCAAGAACTCCCATTCAAAATCAACCAGATGAGACATCGAAACAAAGAAGCGACCAGTTATTCACACATTATAAATAAAAGGATTATGACCCGAAACAACCTGGAAATTTATTTTGTACTGCCGGCTTCAGTTAAAAATGATCCAATCGATACCGAGATATGGCAACAACGGATCCATTGATGGTGTCTTCCGGTTATACATGAAGTGGAGAACACAGAATTGCCACCAGCAGTGACAGTATGCGCATCCAGGTGTGACCATCAATCACTAGAAACTGAGGATTTTGGCACGAAGAGATCAATCGTGTTCGATTAAACGAGACACAGCATATGTGATTTTCTCGAAACGATATAGAATCGGACCTCTGGAGATTAAATGCCATAATATCGATAAATGTGAAAGAAAAATACATTGAACTTGAGTGAAAAAAAAAAAATATCGTCCACCCAGGTGATCCGGAATATTCGTTTCGATCTTCCATTGAAATGTCCACTCTCCAATTCGTAAGGGAGACGACGACATGAATTTTGCTCCCATATCTACATCCATGTAAAAGTTCTATACCTACAAGACTGAAACTTTTCACAGAGATAAAGGGTACCTTAAAGTACAGGGAAATGATAGTCTACCGCATCGACAGTATTGCCATCAAATGTCTACCACCCACATAAGTTGTTGAAAATACAAACTTGTTTGACTCAATTCCACAAGACTGATTTTTTTCTCTATCAGTTTATTCAATGAAACGACCAAAAAATCTGATCTGTTACAGGCCGCTGTGAATTATTGCATTTAGCGACATCAATTGAAAATCTACAAAGCTATTTATTTTTTTCTACAAGCAGTTCATTCAACCTATTGTTGAATAAGCGTCGTCTACTTTCGGTACAAGGTGGCCAAGGCTTTGGTTAACATACCTGAAGTTATAGTGCGGGCACATGATTGAAGCATTGCTACTTCGTTCTTAAGTATACAATCGAAGAGCATATTTTTCATATTAATTATATCAAATTTATGATCGAGTTGAAAAACAGCTATAACTGACCCTCCGCCTTATTTTGTCTTTTCTCTTTCGTATTTGTAGTGCTCTGTTTTTCTATGTAAAGATATTGAAACGATGAATGAAGCATCTTTATTAGTATAATTATAATTGCATATTATTGTTTTTATATTAATATCTTAGTTATGATTTTCATCTATTGGATATATATATATATATATATAAATATATATATATATATATAAATATATATATATATATATATAGTTATACAAAAAAAACAGGTATTATGACAATTTATCAGAAAAAAATCATAAGCAAATACTTAATATAAAAATGAATATTGATGACAATAATAATGAGTTGATGAATGATATGAACATGACCAATGAAAATCTAGAGATGCAACAAGGGAACATAAACGATAAAATGATAAAAATGACTATGAATGAAATAAACATGACAAATATGAATTTTGGAATGCGAAAAGGAAAAATAAAAGATAAAATAATAATAATGGAAATAAATGACATAAACATGACTAATGAGAATTTTGAAATGGAAAAAGGAAATATAAATGATGGAATGATAATAATGGAAATATATGACATGAAAATTGCCAATAACAATTCTGAGAGGAAATACAAATACAAAGCAATACAAATAAAAAAATTATAATAATGTATAGTAAAATGTTGAATATAAAAATAGGAGAGAATTTCAATGAACATTACTAACAAAAACAGGAATAATTTAAAATTATGGAAAAAGGAAATAAAATTTAAAATTATGGAGAAGAAAATAGTTTGAAATATTAACATAAACTTTGAACTAGAAATTTTTGAAATAAAATATATGCTTGAAGTAACAAAACAAGTACAATTCCATAGAAGAAGAGGTAGATATTAAATGGAATTCAGACAATAATCAATTGTATGTTCAACAAATTCAACAGGTAAGTAAGGAAACAGAAAGTTTAAATAAAAATAAAAAGATAAAATAAAAAAATTTAAAAAATGAAGATAAAAATAGACTACAATACATGAATTGGAAGTTGAAGGAAGAAAATAATAATATTGAAAAATTATTACTTATACTGAAAAACATGGAAGTTGATACAATTATTATTGGTACAGAGCAGATAGAAAAAGTAAAAAACCCAAATAGATCATGAAGGGAAATAGATAATAAATAATATGAATTTTGAAGAAAAATTAAAAGAAACAAAGAGTAAAATATTTTGTGTATAAAAAAAATGAATGTGAGAAATGAAAGTGGAAATGATAATAATAATAATAATGAAGTATATAATAAGAAATGAAGGTGATGATAATAATGAAGGTATATTAATAATTAAAATAAAGGTATATTGATGAATTACAAATAAATATAATAAGTTAATGATGAATGAATAAAGAATAGCAAAAGAGTATATGCACAAAAAAAAGGTTGTAAGTTGAGAGATTCAGATTAATAAAATATCCAATTCAATATGAATACAAAGAACAACTGAAGGGAAAAATAGAGAAAATAATAAAACAGAGTATAATTGAAAGGAGTACCAATAATTATAAAAATCAAATGAATATTGAAAAATATATATCAGTACAAAATATAAATATAAAATATATGAAGTATCATGAATGATGTTATCTAGAAAACTTTTCTTTCTTGAATTGTAGAGAATTCCAAAATCAGGTGGTTTCTGAATCAAAAGAAAGTTATATTAGTAATTATAAATAAAGAATTGATATTCAAATTTCACAAGCACGTATCAAAATGTTGAATATAAATTCAGGGAAATTGTTATGTTAGAAAATGTTCAAAAAATAATGAAACTAATAATTTATTATTATCATTAGGTATTTAAGTTATCGTGGTTCATGCTATGTTTGCTTTACAATTTTTCTATACTTTTGACTATTCTAGAATCTCAAACCATGTTCTAGTCAATACATTTGTATCAGAAAGTCAGTCGTGAAATATCTCCATTGTCATAAGTATGTGACCAACAATACATTCAATGTGTACAAATAATAAAAATAATATGGAAATGTAAATTCATGAAAAATCTTTGGATCTCAAGAAGATGAATTGGTAAACAAGTTTGAACATCCTATATGGTAAATCATATCAGGAGACAACCCAACAGCGAGATGTGAGAAACAATGTGAGGCAAATGATGAAATATAAAAATTATGAACACAGAAACATATCAAATAAGAATTTGATTCAAATTTGTACATAGAATATAAGGTATAGAATTAGATATTGTAAATAAAATCATTAGAATAAGTTAGAATAACAAAAAGTCAGACAGAAAGTAGCAATTAATTTTAAAATTTGTGAAAATATACAAAATTTGTGTGTTGCCAAGAGAAGATGTAACAAGCTTGGGGAAGATGAAAAATTGATGCAGAAAACGATACCATGTAGGAATATTTGGAAGTGAAAGTATAAAAAAATACAGGAGAAAAACCAAGCAAACTATACTAAAACCTTTCATAACTAATTCAGATACCAATGGGAGAATGAACAAATAAATAAAATTTACTCACTCCATCAACATAACAAAAATCCAGTCATTACCAGGAACGAAAAGGGGCTTCTTGCAGTGTAGATGTATTTTACAGTGAGCACAAACATTTCCGAAAGGCAGAAGAACACCACAAATGAAGAATAGCAAGCTATTTCGAAGGCAGAACTAACTTAAGTGCAACGTATCAGGTCCAGAAACGTATATTGGTTATTTGATCACTTATGTCCATACTTTTCAACATTTAATGATTTTTTCCGATGCTCACAGATTTTTCATAACATCAACACGTTTATTCAACTAGTATTTATCACACATCAATAAGTTTCACCATTTCATATTACTGTTCTGAGTTGAATAAGTTAGATTCCGCAGAATAGGTCAATTCCAAGAATGTATTTCAATAGAAACAACTATTTGACGTTTTTTCTGCATCCTTTGTTCATCTATTGAACATCTTATCATAACCTCCCTACAAAATAGAACATTTTGACATCAAGCAGCGCACCAAGTTGGCACTGCTGAACCCTGCCATGAGAATAGAGATGACTCATACTCCATAGGCGTACCGACTGAGCTGGGATAAGGTAAAAAGAGTTTTGAAAAAGGGTAAGACAACAAGGCCGGATTTTCATTACTGTTATGATAGGTATTCATTTTTCAAAAATTATAAAATAAGGAAATCAGTGACACAAATTTATCATTATACAAATATAAGTAAAGCACATATCACAACAATATAGAAGAAGAAATATTTATTTAAATAGGTTACCCTAATATACAAAAAATATAATACTATACAATAAATTAAACAGTAGTATACAATAGATTAGACAGTAGGTATGTAGTTAATCTAAATTAATAGGAAAAAAAAATATCTAAAAAATTCAGAATACAAGTAAACCTAATTTAGTTCAGATATAAGGCACAATTTAATAATTAACATATTCTTCAGACATTATATTTATCAAACATTTTGTATGGATTCCAATAACTGTTTTTAAAAAATGCTTAATGATGGACTAGATTTAACTATGTTTGGTAGTTTATTATAAGTAGCAAAGCCTTTAAAAAACAAAGAATTCATGGCACTTCTCTTATTCGTTCTGTATACATACAAATTGGCGTTGTTTCTTGTGGCATATTCATGAACATCTGAATTCAAATTAATAAATTCACTAAAGTATGAAGGTGCTAAGTTATTTAGTATTTTATATATAAAGATCATTGATAAGTAATACAATCGTAGAGAAACTGAAAGCCACTGCAATGTTTGTAACATGATTCCTATTTCCGTGAATCTACTCGCTTTTAGAACTATGCGCATACCTCGATTTTGAAGTTTTTGTAGTTGTGATGTTTGATTTAGATTAAAAAGGAAAATAATAGAAGCACAGTAGTCAAAGTGAGGTTGAATAATAGCATTATATACAGTGATTCTTGTTTGAGTGGATAAATTTCTAGAAATTCTTGAAAGAAAATATAGTTTTTTAGATATTTTTTTGCAAACATAATCGAAGTGGTTGCCAAAAAGTAATAAATTACCTAACTGGAAACCGAGATATTTAATACATTCCACAATTTCGTTTTTTTCATTATTAATTTGCAGATTCACTTCATCTAAATCAAGATTTTGTAGCTTATATTAAGTTGTTATTATCATACCTTTAGTTTTTGTTGTATTTAATTTCAATATATTTGCCATGAGATATTAATTAACTTCCTTGAGTGCAGAATTCATTTTCTCAATAGCTCTATCTAAGTTTGTGTCATAGCATGCCAATAGTGTATCATCTGCAAATAAGTTTACAAAGTCTACATTAACGAACAAGTTTATGTCATTTGAGTACAGAATAAAAAGCAGAGGACCTAAAACGCTACCCTGTGGAACACCTATATTCATATCCGATTCCTGCGAGATGTTTTCCTGGACTCTAACTTTTTGTTTTCTATGGGATAAATAATCAGCAAACCACTGATAAACATTTCCATCAATGCCATATCCTTTTAACTTCATCAAAAGAATATTACGATCAATCGTTTCGAAAGCCCTTTTCAGATCAAGAAAAACCGCTACAACAAATTTATTGTTATCAATTTCTCTTTTGAATTTAGACAAAGTAAGTTGTAATGCCGATTCGCAAGAATATTTTTTTCGAAAACCTGATTGGTTATTTATTAGAATTTCATTTTTTTCAACATGTTCAAGTACCTGATTGTACACAGCTAATTCAATAATTTTTTCTATGGGTGGTAATGTATTTATAGGTCGATATTCACTGGCCTTGATTGTATTGCTTACTTTTGGTATAGGAACTACGGTACTAACTTTTAAAGAATTGGGAATTTTAGAAGTTTGAAAAGAAGTATTTAAAAAGTTTAAAATGATATGGCCGCAGGTTTCAAAAATGACTTTTAGCATTTTGGAATTCAAGATCTCATGGACGTTAATTTTGTTATCTAAAGAGTTAATAATTAAACGTAGTTCATTCATGGATAATAAGTGAAACTGGGAAAAATTAGGATATAAATTATAATTGTAGTATTTCCAGTCATCGACATTATTAATACTATCAACAACTTGCTGAATACTGGTAATGAAGTAGTAATTAAATTCATTTACTATTTCAGTTTTGTTTTTCACAATATTATTCTGGTTTGTTAAGTTGAATTCTATACAGCTCGGAAAGTTTTGGCAATTTAAGTTTATCAGCTTTTTTAATGTTTTTCACATAAGTCGAGAGTTATTTTTATACATATCTACTTTTACAAAGAAATATTGTTCTTTTTTCCTCTTCAATAAATTTACAACTTCATTTCTTTCTTTCTTAAATTCTTCCCATTTCACACTTTTATTTGAGTCAACAGTTGATACAAAATCTTTATATGTTTTATCACGTTGTTTAATTTTTTTATGGATTTCGTTGTCAAACCATGGTATGTTATTTCTGTAATGGCAGACTCGAATTGGTGCTACCTTATTGATAACTGATTGACAGTTATTGGAAAAATTTTGATATATAACATTTACATCTGTTGAATTTGTATCCCAATCACATGAGATTAAATCTAGTTTAATTTATCCAAATTTTTTTTTTTTTTTTAAAAATGGATTTAATTTAGGTGTATGAAGAACAAAACAATTAGCATAATTATTATTAACTAGTACATAATCAATTAGCGTTTCACTGTTGTTTGTAATTCTGGTGGGGTCCAGTACTAATTGATCAATTCCATATATTTATATATATATATATATATATATATATATACATATTTTATATATATATACATATTTTATATAAATATATACATATTTTAAATATATATATATATATATATATATAATAAAATATGCTCCGCAATTGTATGTTTATTAACAAAGTGGCAATGCTTCAATCATATGTCCGCGCTATAACGGTACGTTTACCGAAGCCTTGAGCCGGCGTCTTGACGATCACCAAACCGATCTCGTCAAGTCTCGCGTCGTGACAATGGTCAGCTCGCGTAGGATCAAGACTTAATTACGTTGAGCCTCTAGCAGTGGTGGTTCGTAGAAGCCCCTGCGTGGTGTTGAGCCAGTTTTGTACTCTATTTCACCCAAACTTTCACACAAATAAAGATTAATCGAATCTCACTAGGTGTTTTTATTTAAATGAATAGCTGGTAACAACTGAACTAAATAGTAAACATTCTCAGAGCTTTTATAAACATATCAAACAATAAGCTTCAAGAAAATAAGATATAAAAGATAATTCTCGAAATAGAATCACTATAAGCATAAATAATAGATAAAGTACGATATTAATGCATACTATAAAAGATAATATTCGAATGAAGAGATAAGTCTCGAATAAAGTTCATAATCAGCTATTCCCGGTTTTTATCTTCATAGTCCAGGGGCGGCCTGGTATAAAACGTAACTCCTCCCGTCTAAAATGGAAGCCTAGGGTTGGCTTGGTTGGCTAGGCTGACTATCCATCTCGATGTCAGCTGGTTGGGATGTGTTCCTTGCTCTTAGGTAGGTAACCAGGTTGTACGGATAACACGTTTTATAGTAGCATGTTACTCCGAAATAAATAGCAGTGCATACCATGAGGCAAATAATGGTAATAAGCCATGCAGGTAATGTTGATGTGGGCACTGGTTCCATTGGTAAAATGACTTCATTATGGGTATTCATCTTTGCTGTCCAATGTTGGATTTCTTCTAAGTCCATTTTGGTCAACTTAACTTGAATGGGTCTTGATGAAAGTGTGGAAATGTTCATTGATGGAAGTTGGATAACTTTCATTGGAGCAAGCTCATCATTTCCATGGGTAAACTTCTCTTCGCCAATGAGGAAGAAACAGTTTTTCAACAGAACAACTTTCAGTAATAATGTTGTTGAAAGGTGTTGTGAAAATAATATTCTCTGGTGTAATTTGATTGACCATGTGATTGTCCAGGTGAATTGGTAATGTGGTACAGTTGGCAGCTTCATTCTTAAGCAGGATCATGACAACACAATCTTCTTCTGTTTGAAGATTATTCTTGCAGAAATGGACATCTTCAATGTCTGCACATGGTTTCTCTAGATATTGGTAAAGTTCATTTCTCTCATTCAGGATAGGGTATGGTTTCTGAGGTGATATTATCTTATTTTGGAGAGGAATGGGATAAAAAAAATATGTTTGGAATAATATAGGCATCAATACTGGAAAATATATAAGAAACATTATTCTCTCCTCCGTGAATATTAATTGAATACCCAAAAACATATAATAGCTGTGTTGATTTTTGAAATTACTTATTTGAATCGAGGGATACAAAATATTCATTTTATCAATAAAGGAATTGAGATTTTCTAATGAGAGAAAGGTTGGATGAATTCTATTAAAATTATCAAAAGTAATTGCATTAATGATTTGGTTCAATTGACTTTGTAAATTCATAAGGGAGTCTATGATTAGATGTAAAACATTAATTTCATTGATTTCTTCTTCAAATTCATTTATCAAATTTAAAGTTATGAGTATATTTAATTTAATTTGAAATAAAGTGCGATTAGTTTGTGTCATGAACTCTTCTGCTAAGGATATGTGATTGTTTATTGCATCCTGTAATAAGTGATCATTTCTTTCTGAATGATTCATAATTATATTAATTCGTTTTCCATCATCATAATCAAGGGTACTAAATAACCATTTAGATATTTTTCCACCTAAATTCAGATCTCATATGTGGGTTAATAGTTTGTAATAAGTGATCAATTTGTATTGATATAATATTTGCTTGCCTCAATAACAAATCTGACTGAGTACTCAAATTCTGTTTATTAGTAATGAAACTCAGTTGGAGGTCTAAATGAAATTTCATTTCTGAAAGTTCTGTGATATTCATATAGCTAACAAAAGTATGCTTGCTCACTATGATTCTGGTTATTTTCAAATTAATAGGGAGAATGGGGTTGGTTAGTCTTTGAATGGATCCTTCAGAGAGGATGAAAAGAGGGAATGATAGAATGAACATTTGCCTCATCTGGAATAGATAATAAAATTATTATTTTGTACGTTTCTTCAGATTATGTTTTGCATATTTTGAAGTTTGCGTTTTTACTTTATTTTTTGTTTGAGCAATGGGATCAATTTTAGCAAACTTTGGTGCTAATTTGTCCCTTGTTTGTTCTTTGTGATATATTTGATCGTCTTTGGAAATTGTTATAGGTTCCTTTCGATTGAGATTTATTTTCTCTAGTTGAACAGTTTTCTTTTTATTTAAATTTTCATAAATTTTTTTATAAGTCGATTTTGAATTTTCTTTATGATCATGAACATATTTTGATATTACATCTTTTTCTGTAATGTCAAAAGGATCTTTCGAATTGAAATGACCAGTGACTATTTCAAAAGGGGTATAGTCAGTAGTTGAGTGAATTGAATTATTATAATGTAAAAGTGAGTATCTTATTAAATTATTGAGTGATTCTTTTGGGTTTTGTCTTGTTTTTATTCTTACTTGTTCCAAGAATGTCGAATGAAATCTTTCGATATAACTGTTTGGATTTGGATTTTTGGGTGTAGTAAAATGCGTATTTATTTTATGGAGCTTGCAGAAGTCTAGAAAATTTTCATTATAAAATTCTGATCCTCCATCACAAACAATAGTGTGGTACACCATAGTGTGGAATAAAAATTAAAATAGCCTCAAGTAAATTTATAGCATTAGCTCCCATCATTGGATAAGCTTGAGCAAATTTAGAAAATGTATCTATAACAGTAAGGAATTTTTCATTAGATATTGATAGGGTGTCAATATGGATTCTTTCAGAAGGTCTCGAACCTATTGGGATTGGTTGATATTTAAATTCATTTGGTTGCCTTTCATATTTGGATCTTTGACAGATATTGCATATATTAATATAATTTGATATATCTTTATCCATATTGGGCCAATAATAGTTTCTTTTTATAGAATCAATTGTTGTAGTGATACCTCTATGACCTGTTTTATATACATGATGATAATTCATTTTGTCTTGTTTCTCATTTTCTAATGGCACATCAGTAACTTTGGTCCAGCAAATAATCAATTTTGAATTTATTCTAATTATTTTATCTTGAATTGGTTTCAAAAAATATATTTCATGTTGTTTATTCGGAAAATGTAAATAATATATAGTATTATTATGAAGATTTGCCATGAATGTTTCTAAATCTTCATCTTTATGTTTTTTCCTGAGATTTATGTAATATCTATAATTTTCAAAAATTTTCTCTCTGATACATAATGGTACCGGAGATGACTCTGTTATTTTTATTATCATCTGATGTTTATAATTATTCAATGGTTTATCAATATATGGAAATGTGAGTATAGGAATTTCATCTGCTGAATGAACTGTAGTAACATAATTCTCAGTATCATCCATAAATTTTTGGATTGTTTCATCTATGTCTCCTGTTTCATTTATAACGGAAATATTGTCTGCTGGATTTCTAGATAGAGCATCTGCAACAACATTTTCTTTTCCTTTGATATAATCGAATTCATAATCATATTCTGATAACATTAATTTCCATCGGACCAGTTTTGAATTAGGTTCTTTAAGGCTTTCTATCCATTTCAATGGTTTATGATCTGATCTTATTTTAAAATGACGTCCAAACAAATATGGTCTGAAATATTTTACTGCCCATATAATTGCAAAAAGTTTTTTTCAATTACTGAATAATTAATTTCATTGGGGTTGAGAGTGCGACTAGCATAACTTATAGGTTTGCCATCTTGACAAAGAACTGCTCCTATAGCAAATTTACTCGCATCAGCTGTTAAAGTAAATGTTTTTGAAAAATCAGGATGAATCAAAATTGGTTCATTGCATAAAATATTTTTAGAGGTTTCAAAAGCTTCAATAAATTCTCTAGTATGTTCTACTTTTTTACCTTTTTTGAGACAGATTGTAAGGGGTTTTGTGATTTTAGCAAGATTATTAATGAATTTTCTATAAAAACCAATCATTCCTAAGAAACTCTTAATTTCTTTATGTGTTTTTGGAATTGGAAAATTCATTATTGCATCTATTTTTCTTGGGTTTGGTTTGATTCCTGTATTTGTAATAACATGTCCTAAAAATTCAGCTTCTCTTTTCAAAAATTCAGTCTTATCTAATTGTACTTTTAGGTTAAATTCTTGGAATTTTCTAAAAACTTTTCTGAGATTAATCAAATATTCATCTAAAATTGAAGAAAAAATAATCACATCATCCATATACACTAAACATGTTTTGTTAATCTGATTTTTTAGTACTTCATTTATCATTCTTTGAAATGTAGACGGTGCGTTCTTAAGCCCAAAAGGCATTCTCAAGAATTCAAAATGTCCTGCATCTGTTGAGAAAGCAGTTTTATCAATACTGTCTTCATGCATTCTTATTTGATGAAACCCGCTGGCAAGATCCAAAGTTGTAAAATATTGTGCTCTCCCAAGTTTATCCAGTAAGTCATCTATATTGGTAATTGGAAATCTATCTTGGATGGTCTTGTTATTGAGTTTTCTATAGTCTATTACGATACGCCATCAGGTTTTTTGGAAACGATCCATATTGGACTTGGCCAAGGGCTTGTACTATTTCTTATTATTCCATCTTCTAACAACTTTGTTATTTGATTTTGAACTTCTTCTTTATGTATTTCTGGAAATCTATAAGATTTGGTATATATTGGTTCTTCATCAGTAGTTTTGATTCCATGAGTGGTTTGAGTGGTTGCTGAAAGAGGTTGATTTGGATACTGAAATACGGTGTGGTATTGTTGACATAGTTTTAACAATTTATTTTTTTCTTCTTCATTGAGATGGTCTATTCTCAATAAATTTCCGATTTCTTCTTGGTCTGGATCAGGTTGAAAATTATTTATTTCCACTTGATGAATTTCAAAATCAGTAATTGGGAAGACTTCCAAAGTGAATCTGAGATTGGTATAAGTATCTTCGATGCTCACATTATGAATTTTGACGATAGCTTGTCCATTTTGTACTGTTGCGATACTTTCGGGTATAAAGCAGTGTGAATTTATTTCTTTGTGAGGAATATAATAAGTTTCATCTACTGTTGCATTTGTTGGAAGTTTTGTCCTTGATATTTCATTTTCATTCAAAGTGATATTATAATTATAATATTCAGAGGGGGAACATTGTTGTACTGGTATAATATTATCGTTCCTAACTAAATATCCTTCTTGAAGATTCCAATTGAATCCCATATTTTTGAGGTCTCTGAAGCTAATGAGTCCGTCAAAGAAAGGATGAAAGTCAAATAGAGTGAAAATAATTTTTTCATTCACTTGGAATTCAGCAAAGGCTGTAATATGTGCTTCATATTTTGCTGTTTGTTGTCCGCATGAGGTTTTGATAATATTTTGCTTTGTAATTATATGTTCCGGAAAATAATTTTTCGCTATAATTGGATTTATAAGAGAAATATGACTACCTGAATCAATAAGTAAGTGTAGTGGTTTATAAAATCCTGATATTGTAATGAAGGGTAGTTTTCTTTGGTCCATATGATTAACTTCTAAGTAGTTTCCGTTCCAGAGGCTGGTAAAGTAAAATTTTCATCTTGGTTTCCGTAACATGGTTGAAGATATTCATCTTGAATTTGTTCTTCGTTCCTTTGTCCATTTTCTATTGGTCCTTGTTGAATATCCACCGGAATTTCCCAGTTTTCTTCATTTGTGGTGCCTTCCATCATGTATAATTGTTCATAATTAGATGAATGTGGTTCTGTCACATGGTGTAGTTCTACTGAATGAAATGTCGGTCTAGACTGTGGTATGAATATATTTCTTTGAGGAGGTATTTGCCTTGTAATTGTGAACATTGGTGTTGGTTTGAACGCTGCAGGTTGATTTCCAAACATTCGTGTTGGATGGTTTCCCAAAAACTTGTTGATTTGAGAAAAACCTTTGTGGTACATGTCTAGGTGTCACTTGAATGGGTTAACTAGGAAAATTTTTCGATTGCTGGTTGAAGAATGGTTGTGGATTTTGGTTCCGAAAATATTGTGGTGTTTGCAAATTATTTGGTTTGCTAAAAAATTGTTGAGGGTTCGAATTTCTGTAGTACATGTTGATTGGTTGTGAATAACTTGGTGTTGGTACCATAGGTGCTTTGAAATTTGATGTTGGTAACTGCTGTGGAATATTTCTTTTTCCATCGTTGACCAATGCTGCGAAATTTTCTTCTTCTATAACATTCTTCATAGCTTCTTCCAAACATTTTGGGTCTTTGAGGCGAACACTTGTTTGTATTATTGCAAGTTTTTCTCCACGTGTCATTGTAGAATCATTATTTATTGAGGAAAAAATCAAACTTCTAGTATATTGACAACGAACGCCAAAATTATAAGAATTTTCTTTTGGTTGAGGTCTTAAACTATGTAGTTCTTGGAGAAGACAGGTGAAAGATCTTTGATCAGAAAATGATATTTTCAAATGGTCTTTTATTTGTCCCCATGTATTTAATTCTGTACGACTAGATATCAAAGTGAGTGCTTTACCTTTCAATTTACACAAAATTGCTCTGAAAATTAGTTTTTGTATGAACTGAGGTTCATTATTGTATTGTTCAAAAATTTCATCACAAACGGCAATAAAATTATTGAGTTCACATGGATCTCCATTAAAATGTGGAATGATATCTAAGAAAAGTCTCAACTGTTGATAATTTGTCTCAGGCATTGTTGCTGTGGTTGAAATATTATCTAAATTCAAACTTAAAGAAGATAAATTTTGAGTTAAACCTTCCAAATCAGTATCAGATTCTTCTGATGGAATATTGAGCGATCTAAATTGTTGCCTAGTTTCACTATTTATTTTTGCCAAATTTTTCAAATCACGAAACATATAATAAAATATGAGAGAATAATTTCACCATATAAAGGAAAGAAAAAAGTAGGAAAGAATGAAGGAAAATGAATGAGAGACTCACCCTGTACGTCTTGTGTTGTTGGATAGTTTTCAGTCCAGGAATGAAATGTCCTCCAGGAAGGTTGTTTTTTGTTTCTCAGTGTAGAGTGGTTGTTTCTCAGTGTAGTTTGCTTGTTTCTGTTTTCTTTTTTCTTTGTGTTGAAACAGTCCAAGGGATAAACAGTCCTCCAGAAAGGTTGTTAGCCGGTTCTTGAATATTCAGTCCAAGAATTGGTGGCCCCGTGAGTCGACAAGGAATATACAGCCCACTTCTCGAAACACTTTGTCTTTTTGTGATAGTCCCGTTTTCCACCTTTTTGTACGGCGACTATCCTACCGACTGCGCCAATTACGTTGAGCCTCTAGCAGTGGTGGTTCGTAGAAGCCCCTGCGTGGTTTCGAGCCAGTTTTGTACTCTATTTCACCCAAACTTTCTCACAAATAAAGATTAATCGAATCTCACTGGGTGTTTTTATTTAAATGAATAGCTGGTAACAACTGAACTGAATAGTAAACATTCTCAGAGCTTTTATAAACATATCAAACAATAAACTTCAAGAAAATAAGATTTAAAAGATAATTCTCGAAATAAAATCACTATAAGCATGAATAATAGATAAAGTACGATATTAATGCATACTATAAAAGATAATATTCGAATGAAGAGATAAGTCTCGAATAAAGTTCATAATCAGCTATTCCTGGTTTTTATCTTCATAGTCCAGGGGCGGCCTGGTATAAAACGTAACTACTTGTGAAGCGTAAGCTCGAGGTGGCTCGATCGTTCCCATGAAATGTCGGTAAATTCTCCAAACATCGAAGGCGCGGGGCATGACTAGCAAGCTATATGGCTTGTTTAGCAGTCTCAAGGCCCGGAGTTGCGTGTCGACAGTGTTGGCTGCGACGGGAGACCGGTGACTTCGGAGAGAGAGAGCGTTTGCTGGTGGCAAAGTACTGTGTCTCAACATGAAGTTTAATTCAGGAGTAGTCATTGAATTCTCATCTTCATATGAGAAAAAGGATGCATCTCTTCCAAGGCTCGTGCTCCAATCTCCAGCCACTGGTGGAAGACGAGTAGGTAAAATTTTACACGCCGTGAGACCGATCAGGTTCGAGATTGCCTAAACCCCACTCCTGTGCTCCACGCACAATATTCCAAGCCAAGTTCGTCAAGTCTCGCGACGTGAGACGCCGGCTTCACCTACTGAAAGTAGGCGACGCTAATACAACAATAAGTTAAATGAACTGCTTGTAGAAAAAAATAGCTCTGTAGATTTCTAATTGAATCTCAACCTAGTACTCTGAAATTCAAAATTATAAAGTTTTCTGCAGATTGATATTTTGGTATATAACTATGCCATTGCATTTCGAAATATCAACACGTTATGAGTAGCGTCACAAAATATATCCATCAAAATCGTCATTTCCCAACATTATCAACCTATATATCTGACTTTCCTCTTATATTTGAAATATTCGAACTTGTTCAATCTCAAGGAACTTTTGCAATATGGAAATTGTTCGGAATATCATCCGTTTCTCCCGAAGAGTAATACAGTTGATTGGCCAAAAACAAACAGAAACAAAAGTTATCTGTATATTGAAGAGTTATTGAAATATTAATTTCCGGAAAGTTTCCCCTAAAGCTCGGTTTCATTTCGAAAAATTAAGTTTTCCAGAGTAATCGTTCAACTTGAACGAAGCTACTGATTTTCATATATTTTCATGCAGTTGCATTGTTTGTTGGGAAAGTATGAGAGTATATTATTTTCCAGCCTCTTCTCTCTGAGAGTTGGAAATATCAGTTCTGCTACTATTTGCCACACTTGTTTCGATGCCTATATCCACAAGATGATGACTTGACGTGAAGTCTGTCTAGTCATTCCTACCATGGAATACAACATATTGGATATTTGGTAATTAATGTGAAATCCCATTCCATCTGAGGAAATTTTCATTCCATTCCATTCTTACAAAAGATTGAATGAATTTGTGGGAATCCAAATGGAAATTGAACTATCATCACGATGAAATCTGACCTATGGTAGTGTCGTCTCAGTTTATGAAATACAAAATGTGAATAGCAATGACGGTCAAGAATACAGGCATGCCCATAAAACGTAATGACTTTCAGTTCCTGGAACATTATCGATAACAAAACAGTGATTTTTGAAAAAAAGTAGAATATAGGAATCATGAAATTTTCAATGAAATTAAATTGAAGATGTCTGCTGCTGATTTCTCTATTGTGAGATTATCATAGGGAGGGCTAGGTGATACACAAATGATAAATATATTTTCGACGTCAGTATATTGAGTTTGCCAAATATGTGATCAAAGAAATCATTCAGCCCTAATGCGTTCCCAGGAAAAACATCAAAACTGAGAAGAAAGTTTTCCGTTGAATATATATGCTGTATTGAATTTTCGTTGTTATTTGGTATTTCATCGAATATTTTTCAATCCAAAACTGCAAAAAATCAGAATGAAGGATGGGGATGGAAGTATAAATGAAAACATGGTAGGTTATTGAATTGAATATGTATATCACTACATTTGGAAATCTCAACAATGTATTGTTCAAGTTTGAGAAAAACGATATATATTCTTCAGAATATTTGGTGATTCCAAGAAAGTTACCTTTTTTCCCAAAGAATGCCCATTTGCTGAATTAATTTTTGTTGAGTTACATGGTCGAATTTCTCATATAAAATTGCAAATGGTGGTTGCATATTCACAAGTATGAATGATTGTTGTATTACGTTGTGGAATTCCTCATAGAGAATTGAAAATAAAGATGATTATATCGATGAGTTTGTATGAATCATTTCAAATTTGTTTGATTTTAGGATGATCCAGACAGACATATTTATAATTATCTTAAATCTAATCTAACCTAGCGACTTGACAAAGAATAAGTAACGGATTGTATGACGAATGTAACTCCCTTCTCGCCCAGGAGTCGATCAGGGCATTTCATAAGTATACACACAGGGAAGAATAGGGGGAAATTATGATAGGGTAGGCAATAGGGATGACGAGGCTAACCTATAGCTTATCTTCCTGAAATTTAAATTTTGCGTCATTTATGAATCCCAATAGAGGGATGATAACGGTTTTCTTATTTGATGCAAGTAAATTCAGAATATTGGGAAACTATTCTCAAATTTGCTGAGATTTACTTCAGTTTTGTGGTTTTATTTGTATATTTATTGCAGCTTGGAGAAATGTGGTCCATAATCACAGATAGGTGACGGGATAAAAAGGAAAAAAATAATATCCGAACATTTCGGTATTTAAATATTCATTATATCCACCAAATATCGAAAATCACATTGGAAGGGCATATAAGGAGACATATTTCATCACAACGATATTATTATGAGCAGTGATTATCGTAAATAATAATTTCTTCAGTGTGACTCAAGTTCTGCTTGTCAAATTTGCGGATAGTGGCTTTCATGAGGTTGAATCGAGTCACTTTCGCCTGCTATTTTGTAGCGTTACTTGAGAGATTGAGTGATTGATCGGTGTCGTGGACTGATCTGTACCAATGATTTTTCGCTACCTTTCAATTTATAGATAAATTTCTATTTTTGATGACATTTGGTGGATGGTTGCGTTGACAGACTTTATGAGTCGTGCAATTTTGTTTGAATGTTGGCTGAAGTGGAAAAGTGGCTTCAAACTTTGAAAAACCAAGATTATATAGGTATGACCTCACAACTATTAGAAAACAGGATTAAAAGACATAAATATATGAAAAAATCGAATACAGCTCTAAACAAACATGTAATCAACGACAATAATAACCCGGATTTCAACAACACCAAAATTCTCCCATACGAATCCAACGAAAATAAAAAAAATCTCAAAAATTATTTCTATAAAAAAAACAAACACGCAATGAACAACAGAACTGATATAAACAATTCAAATAGAATTGACCAAACCATAATATAAACAAATAAAAATAACAACTGTCGTTTATATCAAAAACATTTTTTTTCCATTTATAATTATAACATACATGAAGTGCTCCAATCAATTTTTTTTCGAGAAATCATTATACCTATAACCACCATGCCGTTCACACAACAGACGGCCATGTTATATTGTGATTTCCCAATATAAGTGTGTTGAATTGTCATTTTTCTTTTCAGCAATGGTGTAACACACAAATTTTTGTAATCAAAATGTAATTCACCAAATATTAACACCTTCGAATCGTGGCTTGCAATTGTGTTATATATGACCAATTACCATTATAAAATAAAAATGAATAAATACTGTAGAAGCCTCATGTTCAAATCACCAAACCCAAGAACCTCCCGAGAAAAAATATTTTCAAGATACCAAATACATATATATATATATATATATATATATATATATATATATATATATATATATGTATATATATATATATATATATATATATATATATATATATATATATATATTTTCAAGGGGCGGAGGAAGATCTTGAAGTCTTATAAATAAAATGAAGTGTTTTTTTAGAAACTGGATGTATTTCGGGTGCTTGAGTACCCATCTTCAGCAGAACATTAATATCACATGGCTAAAAACAATGTTTGATAATCCCGCATGGTAATAATGAAAAAACTTCAACTCACCAACTTTATAGTATGGTAAACCTTGAAAAATAGAATAAAAAGTTGTTGAATCAGTAGTGAGGGTGCTATTTCCTTTTTTCTTTTTTCGGATAAACATTTTGTCCCCATTTGGATAATGTAAAATCCTTGAGCAAAATGTATAACAATTTATGGTAACGTGAAATTGATTGCTATCAAAATAGAAACAGTGAAAATATCAGAATGACAGAGAGAAACCGTACATCAGGTTGCGACTCAGTGAATTAGATCGATTTTGAACAATAGAAAACTCTGAAGAATTGTGTATTAGTGAACTTTGCAACCAGTTTGCTCCATCATCCGATAGATGTCGTTATGTTACTGAAGTGAATTTATAAACGCCATTTTTTGGCAAGGATGTAAGAAGGGTCAAAAAAACAAAACAAAATTTCATAGATTATTTATAATGAAGTTGGAAGTCTTCAGTGAATGTATGAGAGAGATTTGAAAAAATTGATACAATCAAATTCAATTTGTTCGTTAACACAATTCGATCCAACTGAATTTTTGGCTTTTTGAATTTCCAAGGTCTCAAGAATATTGAATTTCGAACCTTCAGGACATGAGGGATCAGGTCCACATGATGGTATAGGAAACCCACAGCTACAGATACGATTATCCCCTATTTATCGAACTACACTCGCAACCAAAAACTAGCTTCGTTCCATAATTTATATCACAGATTATTCAGTGTATCACTGTTAACTGCAAATTTCCACAAAAAACTGGCAATCATTCAACACAAAGCACTGACTAATGGTTACCCACCACACTTAACTAACGAAATTTACCGCCAACACATGAATGAACATCTCAACCACCAACTCCTTATGAATGGAAAAATCCCAAAATATTATTGCTCTCTTCCCTTTCTAGGGCCCAAATATGATTCCATAGAAAAACAGTAATCCACAGACACTATTCAGATATGCTACAAAACCTCTGACAACTTAAGTAAAAGCTTCCTCAATTCAAAAGACAAAAGTGGCAGTTATGAGAAATCAGGTGAATATAGATTAAATTACACAGTGTGTCCAGCAGTTTGAATAGGTCAAACTCGTCGGGAATTTTCAGAGAGACTGAGGGAACATACCAACTAATACAACAAATTCCGGTATACAGACATCTGTAAAACACAATCTTCCTCTGTTGAACACTTACTACAATTAGGACACTCAAACTTATCCATTAACAATCATGTAGATCTAGCCCATTTTTGTCCTAGAGGTTCGAAATCAAATAATCTTGAAATCTTCGGAATACAAGAAGCCAAAAATTCACTTGGATGGAATTATGTTAACGAACAAATTTAATTTGATTGTATGATTTTTTCAAATCTCTATCATACATTCACTAAAGACTCCTAACTACACTACAGATAATCTATCAATTTTTTTCAGTTTTTTCGACTCCTTTTACATCTATGCCAAAAAATGGCGTTTTGATGTTTACTCTAGTAACAATACGACATCTATTAGATGATAGAACTAACTTGTCGCAAAGTTCACATATACATAATTCTTTACAGTTTTCTATTGTTCAAAATCGATCTTATTCACTGAGTCACAACCTGATGTACAGTTTTTTTCTTTCTTTTAAAGTTCTACAATGCTTTTATGTAATGCTATTCGTGATTTCAAACAATTTTTTGTTTGGCCTAAATATTTTTCATTACAATTTGAACAAGGAATTTCATAAACCACGTTGGGCTCTTCGGTGATATGCATTTTTTATTTCAATTTGGTATGCAAGTTTTCCAATGGTTTTATTTTCTTTTGTGCAATTTTCAAGTTTTTCTCATGTTTGAATACACTAAAAGAAAACTCTTGTTCCTTAACGAAACATGTCATGGATAACGATCTCATCATGAATTATAATTGTGCCAAAATTTTACATGTTGAAAAAAATTTGAATAGAAGACTTTCTTTAGAAATGGCTGAAATTAAATTACAATCCGATAATATGAATAAAAAAACTGATATTGATAACTTAAGTGAAATTTACTCGTACCTACTTTTACCAAAAAACCATTCTCCATTTGAAAATACCTGCATTGAAACACCTCTGTATATACCTATTTTATTTGACATCCATGATAAATGATTGTCAGTCATCAAATTTTCATGTCACAATATTTTTTAAGTTTTCCTCTGTACTTTTATAATTATATAATATGTTCCTGAACTTTGATGTCCAAAGGAAACCTCAAATTGCACAGTATGTATACCATTATTGCATAAATAGTTTCACGTCCATATTTTCACTTTGTAGCCCTCGAAAAAGCAAATAAAGATTTGCGAAAGCTCGGGTAGCAAAAAAGAGTGTACCTTCTTCACGACCGAATCCCCGATAGATACTTATTCTATAATAATAAGCCGGTCGAAATACTATATATATATATTGGCAAAAGTATATATATATAGTATATATAGTTGTATATTGTCACGCCCTACTTTGGGAGACCCTGTAAAACCCTGGCCCCCTAACTGTTTAGGGTGCCCACTAATCAACTTGCTTGGCTTGCGAGAGGTTAAAACATTTTAATTCTGTGATTGTGACTTGTGACCACCCTGGTATGGTGGAATGAAAAAAAAACGAAGTTGAAACTATTATGGTTTATTGAAAATTATAAAAGAGCAAATAATAACATGATGGTGAATACAAAAATAGTGAAGTGAACAATGGGGCTATGTACCAAAAAACAAATAAATAAAAGTAACACTTACATTATAATAAAAACCAAGGGAAGGAGATGTGTCACCGTGGACCAGCAGCATAAAACCAAAGAGAGCTCGATTAAAAACAAACACTTTCATTTATAGGAAATATATCGTTGACTTGCAGAATCAGCGTTCTTGCTATTGATGAATGCAATACCAGACTGAAACCCAATCCCTAGTTAATGACTGGCGTTGAACTTTGAATTTGCAGGAAATACTGTATTTCAATAAATGTTATACTAGATGATGAATTACTGTGAAATATATGAACTACGGATTTTTCCACTTTGGGTTACTTATGTTTGAATTTTATTTTCAAGTCTGGTAAATTAATTCAGAATTTTGAAAGAGAAATGATTGCTATATTTATATCGGGTTATATTTTTCATACTTGACAATATAAAACAAGAAAGCCAAACATGTGAATGGTAATATTAAAACAACGGACCAAAATTCTCTTCATAACATTCAATATACAAGGGGTAGACTACAAGCAGAGAACAACTTCTTTCCTGGCAGAACATTGAATGATATTTGCCTGAAAATCTATGCAAAATTCCATCATCAATGAAAATTGATTGCAAAAGATTTTTCTGATGAATTTGATTATGTTTGAATTATGTCAGGTTCGCCTAACAATCCGTATACCGGTTTGAGGCTTTTGTCCTTCGTCGGTACGGAGTAGTCACCAGTCAGAAATCTGAAGACCTCTGGCCGAAGTGAAACCCAACACAAATGAATCGAGGTTGATCACCTGAAGGTACGCAGTAACAAGTAACTTCGGGATGGTGGTACCTAGTGACAGAAAATAACTCTCCAAAAACTCTCCTTCCTTGATGGGAGTGGCTGTACACCAACCAGGCGTATGTATTGAACGAGAAAGCCAAACATGTGTAATATTAGAAATATCACTAAATTCAATATAAATTTAAACAAGTGGTAGACTACAAGCAAAAAACAACTACTTTCCTGGTGAATACCACGCAGAATATTGAAGGATATTCGCCTGAAAATCTATGCAAACTTCCATTTTCAATGGGAATTGATTGCAAATGTATTTTTTATGAACATGATTGTTTAAATTCTGTCAAGTCCGCCTAACAAAGTTCTTCAGATTTCTGAGTGGTGTATATATATAACTATGAATATATATATATATATATATATATATATATATATATATATATATAATATATATATATATATATATATATATATATTAAATTTTTAAATAATTAAACTTATAATTATCATTATTAATATCAGTTATTTTTATTATCATCGTTAATGTTATTTTACAATTTTCTTTACCTATTTTCACGACTATAGAACCTTATACTATGCTCTAGTCGATACATACGTATAAAGAGGGCATTCACGAAGTAGTTCTATCATCAAAAATATATAACCAACGATATATCTAATAAAAATCCACGATTGAATGATATCAAAATTGAAAATTATAGCGAACATTGAATTAAAGTAAAATCAACGTATAGATAAGTTTTAAACATTCCGTATGACAATTCACATCAACAGAAAACCAACCAATGAGATTCGAAAGAGTTTGTGTGGGAAGAGTGATGAATTATAATGAAATGTGATGGTAGAAATTGGAAAAATATAATTTTATAGGAATTTGTAAATAGTATGTAAGAGTTAGAATTATATGTCATTCGAAAAATCATTATTATTAATTAGAACAGCAAATAATTAGGTAGAAAGTGATACAAATTCGAAAATCTGTGAGAGAATAAAGAAAGGTGAGTGTTACCATGGGATGAAATAACAAGTTTGAAAGAGATTGGAAAAAAGTTCAAAAAGTGAAGGCACGTACAAAATTTCAAAAGAAGCTTTCATAGATAATATAAGAAAACCTGCTATAAAATTCCCGAACAAGAAAAAATTCTTTAGAGGCTGAACAGAAGAAGTACATAGTAAATAAAAATTCCACCTACCTGGTCTAGAGTATAAATCTTGGAGGGAGAGCAAGTAAACTGTCATTTAGATCCTAGAAATACGTCCGCGGGATTGGAAACTTCAACAGAATAACCGCCACAAGGTATTCAATAACTGAACTCATCAAAGAACAACTTTTCACAGTTAACCAATAACTTTGCATGTCTGAATCACTGGTCACTTTTTTTCGGGTCGAACTTTCATATGAAATTCCATGTCAAAGGACTGACAATAGTTCAAACTTTCTTCTTCAATACTTTCATTGTCACAAACATCCATATTGCACTATTTTATGTTATTGTTTGGTAGTATGAGGTAGCTATCGGAGAGTAGGGTATTCATAAGTTCTGATTTGAATAAAAAACCAATCAATTTGATTATTCTCTGCAACTGGTGTTTATTTTTCGAATTCCAACCTCATTTTTCTATACTGAACAGCTTTTCTTATCGAATTGTTAGTGCCAGGTCGGCAATACAGATCGCAGGAATCGACTGCTGAGAAGGAGTGACTCATGTTCATAGACGTACCTGACTGAGCTGGTATAAGGTGAAAGAGGTTGAAAAAGAGAAAGGTAACATAACATAGCCAGAGTTTTTATTTGTTATGATAGGGATTCACAAATTATAATCTGTGGAATAAATTTACCAAAAATATATAAAAATTCAAAATCATATAAGCAACCAATCATAACAATATATATATATATATATATATATATATATATATATAAATATAGTTATGGTTATATAGGAATATATATAGGAAGACTACAAGCCATGGAACAGCTGTAGGCGGATGGTGGGCTCGTTCGAAGTTGAAATGAAACTCTTTCTTATTTATATAATAATAATATATTATATATATATATATATATATATATATATATATATATATATATATATATATAAATGGGAGATAAACCTGAATTGGGAGTTCACCTCTTACAATAATTTGCTAAAAATAATTTCAATATGAATGTTGGCTTATCACAACTCAATCTCCAATATTCGATGGCAGTCAGTGGTTGTTTTCTGTGGAAAGTTAGGAAGGTCATTCATGACAACGGTCCATTTCTAAAGCATGGAAATTTCACCACTCACACTCTTATCACAAAAATGCGAATAAAATGAAATCGCTGAAAATAGGCGACATTGTTCAGAAACCACGTGAAGGCTCTCCTTGAACATTATCCCAGACGGTATCGAAAAAACTCTGAATGCATAAGGGAATTTGGAATGACCAACTACTCAATGGATGATTCAATCATTCATCTCGTAACAAAAAAATTGACAAAGAGACGAAACGTGAGTGGAAATCGCGCATGCAGACAAAAAATATGCATTTCAAAAAATTTCTGGATTTTTTTTATGGATAGTTGTCAGATTTCATTGTTATTTTGATTCGAACCTACCAGGAAATTTCTGCAACATGCTACAGAACATTTATTCACAAAATTTTTTTTGGAATATTCCATTTCTCTCAACTTAAAAAAAAACGATGGACTTTTTCCCAAATTATTCATCGAAAGTCGTTTCAAATTTCTCATATTTCTGAGATTGGTAAGTTTCTCCAGATATGATAGGAATTCAATTCACTGGGCTGTTGCAAGTTTTTGCCATTTTATTTTTTTCAGTTAATCAATAATATATGATGTGGTTATAAATTGATGTTTCCTTTCCAAATCCACGAATTATAACGCAGTTTTTATTTCGACACCTTTAATGATTCTATTCCGCAGTACATTCCAAAACTAGTCAGTATATTGAATAAGGAAAAATATATCTGACTTCAATGCCGGAATACTGATCTCGAATTTATTTTCGTCAAAGATCACAAAAACTCATTTACTATATTGAATGGTTGATTCGCTTAATAATTAATCCGTTATATTCGTCCTAAAATATAACAGATTCCAAATTCTGAAAATTTGAATAGAATTCAAATTTTACATGGATTCTTATCATATATTTCAAAAAATTTCTTGCTGTTTCGAAGCCGCCACATAAAATCATTGGAATTCATAAAAAAAACAAAGAAAATGAACCCGATAACACCAAAATACTAATTCGGAGTATATTATGACCGTAAATCATGAAAGACATCTAACATCTTGGATCCGCCAAATCGAATTTCAATAAGAGATCCAGAATTTCAAATTTCGAATCCTCATCACGAACTACCATTTTCCACCATATCCATGGCGCCATCTTGATTCTTTATATTATATTCAATACAAGGTAATTCGTAGCTCAATTCAAGTTCAGAGTCATGATGAGCACAAAAAAAATAACCGCCGTCTTTGGTAGTCGAACACAGGTCTTTGGTGTAGCAATCTATTGCTATCTTCACCATCTATCAGGGTCTCCTATCACTGTTACTAAAAACTAAGTGTAACTAGAAGGCTCTTACTTTTTGAACTTCAAATGCGTGGGCAACAGCCATTCACAAACATAGAATTTTGACTGAACAAGGACTTGAAACTGGTCTCTAGCCCTTGCCATGGCAATGTTCTGAAAAATGAGCGAGAAAGGAATTTGGAAATCGAAATTTTGAGAAACCTGAAGTTTAGTGGAATGAGTTCGCCGGAAGCCACACTGCTTCGGTAGGACATTTCTGCCATCAACTTTTTCGTTAAATCTTTCTTGAACGACTTTTTCAGCCAACTCAACTGAACTGCAAAGCAGACTGATGGGTCGTTAGTTCGGAGGGAAGTTCAGATTTTGCCCATCCTTCTGAATCATAACCACAATGGCATGCTTTCACCTCCGAGGAAATCTTTTTGGGCGAAGAGAATTGTTAACTATATTTGAAAGTGACTGCACCTGGTTATCCGGGAAATACTCAATCATTCGATTAGTAAATTCGTCGTAACCAGGTACTTTTTTTGGATTCAATCCTTAGATATGTGCCTGAAGTTCATCCATTCGAACTGGTCAGATGACATCATGATTGGGTTATCTCAGAGTACGACGAACCGGAACTCCAAGCAAAAGTTCTCGATTCAGATCATCGTCTGGATGCTCATTCAATCTTAATTGCCTTTCCATCGAATCTGCAGAAGCTTGAGCTTTGGACTCGAGGTCGTAGCACATACCGAGCTCACCATGAATGGGAGGGAAATCTGACTTTTTTGATTTTACATTTCGATTGAGTTTCCAAAGTTGTGCCAAATCTCTCATTTCTCAATCCTTGAATATTTTCTCTGACCTCCCTATTCAGTTCGTTAGCTTATATTATGTCACGCACAGGTTTAACCTTCAGTGACTTTTTCCAGTTCATTTACTTCAGCTAGATTACTTATTTACATTCCAACAAGAATTCTAGTGTTTATTCTGTCATAATAACATTTTGTGAATAAACTTATATTATTATTTTATTCTGTCCGCAGGGAACAGACTCCTTTGATATGCTCTCTCAGCCCGATTTCTTTCCCCAATGATATTTTCTATTCTCTATGGGAATTATTCGTGGAACTTAGGAGCCGGTTTCCTGCAGGAGGAATCCTCCAAAACATTTTTGATGGTGAGTTCGTAACGCAGTATGGCCTTATCCAACTCAAGTGGGAAATCCATTCTTCCAGGAGCGCAGTAAGCCAACTCCAAGAGTGAACTGAATCTCTTTCAATCCACTTTCATACATATACGATGTGTTTGGGGCAGTGGTAGTGATAAAATCACCGGGTTGTGATCAGATCCCCAATCAGAGAGAACGTGGATGTTTCAGTTCCAGGTGATGTTCCTAGCCAGGGTAATGTCAAGTACATCGGGCCTGAAGTGAACGAAGTACGTTGGTTCACCTTGAGCCAACACCCGCTATTTATACCTATCACAGTGCTGCCACAGTCGCTCTCCATTCATTTACTCCATTGTGTGTGCTTAGATTCAGATCGCCAAGACATGATCTGTTCCCATCAAGAGTGTATCAAGAGCCCCAGGAAGTATTTGATTGTTTGGAGGGTTGTAATCACTGGTTGAACGCATGGGACCACTTCTCGTGTTGGAAACAATGCCTACTGCTTCTATATCATGGGTATCACAATTGGAAATTCCAAGCTGAACATGAGAATGACAAAGTTTTACCAAAATCGCAACGCCGCCACCCGGACGCACAATTCGATCATTACTTAGCATTTTGTAGTAGGAAAATCTACAGGTTCTCCATCGAGACCAGTCTCTTGCCGAAAAGCAACATCAATGTTGTTCCCTACAAGAACCGATGAGATTCGGAAGCTGTCTTTCACCTATTGATTGGGATTGAAACCGATTGAAAATATTGCAACGAACTATGCAAACAACATCCTCATTTGCTCTTGAGTTGAAATAATGTCTTTACGTATGACACCTCCGCCTGTATTTTTTCCGAGTGGGCGGGGAAATATCTTGGATTTTGATGCTGGTTGCCTGTGGGGTTCATCCTACGCCCTATACGAGGACATCTGGGACATCCTCAATAGTTCACAGTGTGCTCGCCTCTGTAATTTGCACCTAGGCTTCGAGCAACCTTTTGTGATATGATTTTCCCCGCATTTGACGCAGGCAGGGACGGCACAGCAGTTCAGCTGACAATGGCCGATTTTTTGGCATTTGTGATACTGACCCGCAGAGACCCCAGCTGTCAGTTGGACAATGAGGATGTCTTCAATACTAGAAATGTACCTCTGTTCTTCGCTGATTATCATAAGGACTAGGGCGGAATTTTTACTACCCATTTAATTCATAAAGTCGAGCCACTGGCTCCGGGGCAAACCCCCTTTCAGTCAGCTCAGCTTTTATATCGTCACAAAAAAAGACTATAAGTATGGAATGAAATTTTTGTATCCCTGAAAATACTTGAAATTTTTGCGATATTCATCAGGGGAATCAGGAAAAATGTTAATGCCGTCAAAGACATTTTTTGCATTTAAATCAGGTACTATAACAGGTCTGGAACTTCTACGCGAGCCTTGAGTGGTGGATGGTTTTAACATACTTTTTGGTAGTGGCGATGGTGGAAAATCGTTCCTTTTGTGATTTTCGGGGACGGGAACACTGTCACTCGTATTTTAACTTCCCTAGTTTCTGCCGAAATCCGCAAACCGATCACAGGATTCATGACATGGTCATCTCCGTGGGAGTCAAGCAATGTTCCCAGCACTTCCAGGAGATCGGCTATCGACGAAGAACCGATACCGGAAAGCACCGACTCCATTGTAGCCAGTCTGTCACAGTCACAGTTCGCCTTTCTGATACAACTGAGTAGGATTCTTGAGGGTCTTTTCGGGTTCACTCCAATGTGGCTGGAAGATGGAACAAGGCCCATCGGAGTTCGAAGAAATTACTTTTCGAGCGAATTTCACAGAACACTCCGGAAATTTTGCAGGACCGGACGATCTTCACCACCTCTAACCGAACTTCCAATATAATAAAAGCTTGTCGCTTTCGTAATCGAAATGAAAACTTTGCGCGACAAACTTTCGAATCTATAACTCACGGAATAACCTACGTCATACATCCAAATCAATAATCTATAACTTTTTAGTGCATTTGAATAAAATATTTTTTTCAAAAAGGTTCTTCATTAATTATTTCATTTTGTTTTTTTTGGTACTTGAGAACGCCTTAATCTATGCATTTTTGTTGAAGCATCGTCATTGTGAGGCCTTTTTTCTCTAAATTCTGAGCTATCTAGTCCTTCAATGAGAAGACCATCTGAAGATGAACTCATTCGCCATTTCAAAGTTGCCATTTTCAATTCATGAATTTCAACTGAAAATCAGTGATCTGAATTCATAATCTCCGACCCCAAAAATGCCAACATACCAATTTTGAATCGACTCGGACCATAAATACAAAACTATTACGCCATCTTGAAATTGTGGATTTTGATAAAAAATTCACAATCTGCGACCCCGAAGTCCTCCACATACCAATTTCAAATAGAATCGAACCTAAACACAGAGATCATCTGCCATCTTGGAGCCGCTATTTTAATTTTATGAATTTCGGAGAAAAATCAATAATCTTCGACCCTGAAAACCCCCACATACAAATTTTGAATCGAATCGTACCATTATCACAAACTCGTCCGCCATCTTGGAGCCGCCATTTTGTTTTTTCTATGAAAAAAAAACATAATGCATTGTCACCGGAATTATGAACACTTGCCAATTTTCGGCTCAATTGGATGTTGGCAAGTGCACCAAAAATGGATGATTACAAATTTCGAACCGGAAAGCATGACAAACGAACGGAGCAAGTTAAATAAAAGCTTGTAAAAATGGATATAGATCATCCGTCAGAACTACTGACGTTCCTTATTATCTCCGTCCATCGTTCATCGGAAAATTATCTCATATCTTTCCAAACTGCCTTTCCCAATTATCAGAACTCAAAATAAATAAGAAATGAATGCCAAGAGAGTTCGTTCGTGAATTCAGTGCTCGAAAATTAATGTCCAATTAAACATTGAAAATGAAACGAAAATGTAGTCGGATAAAATAAAAGGTCTAATTGAAAATGCCTTCAGGATCTGTTTAGGGATATTACAACACTTCCTCTGTAATTGAATTCGAGAAGTTATCCAATCTTTGAAGAACTCCGCTTATTCTTAATAAAAAATTAACTTCGGTTAATTTGAGTAAATTCAGTTATTTGTTTTATGAAAATGACAGAAGGTTTGACTTGACAACAAACAGTGACGAACAAAAGATATTTTGCATCTGAAATCATAAATAAAAATGGTTTATCGAGGAAAATATCGTGTCAATTACGAAATATTCTCCGAACCGAATTAAATATGACCTTCCATGAGTCGAACAATTTATGTTACGAATGAGTGTGAAGTATTATGCTTCATATACTTTTCCTGAGAAAATTATTTTGTCAGGGCTTCGTCCGACATTGTTAGTATTGAAATATATTTCAGAAAAACTCCACTTTGCAATCCTTCGAAACTTATTACCAAATTTAATCAACCAGAGGCTCCTTCTGGTAATTTTGAATCTACTTGATGGAATCGGTTGTCATTTCATCATTCGAGTTTCATGACGGTTCAATCGGAAGTATTTATCACTATACTTTGCAATCAATTGGAATTTTTCACGAGATTTCAACAAACAGAAACTCCTTCCGGTCCTTTTGAATCAACTCGATGGAATCGGTTGATATTTGATTGCCGGAAATAGTCCATTTTCTCAGAGTGAGTATTATGATTTTGAGGTTATGGAAGTCGTTATCTACGAAAATGAAACAACTTGAAGTTTATAAAACTATATGCATTTCGGAATTATAAGAGCCCCATCTTCAATAGTTCAGTTTGTACAAGCTGAAAGAGGTATAAGACATTTCCATTAAATTGGCATCCAAGATAAGATGAAATAAGATTACTCACCAGATAGGGAAGAGGGTTAACGGAAAAAATATCAAAATGTAATTGTTTTGGGGCTGGAAGACCTTTGTGTGGTGAAACCCAATGTCAAGAGTATTTTTAATTATTTTTCTATGGTGCATGTTGGATTTTTTTATTTTCAATATTTGGAAAAAAAATCACTTAGTCTGATATTTGTCATATGACCAGAGATCAGAGAGTGATAGAAATCAAGAAATCATTACGGAAGATTGACAGAATACCGGAGTCGGCGTCTGTTTGAAGTTATATCAATTTATGTGTAGGAACTGCAGTAGGTTGTAGAAAGCTTCTTCCTAAAAGGGGGTGATAAAAGTCTTCTTGACTAACATAAACTAGATGGCGCTATGAGTCACAAAGTTTCCGAAAGTGGAAATTCTTTGAACAGAGATGGTGAGGTTGGGGATACGAGGTATAGAACAATTGATAGTTTTGTTTATAAAGATAAATAGTGGAAAAATATAACCTGTTGAATCTTATTTAGTGATTTGAAAATGTTGATACAATCAAAATCGATCTGGTCATTGACACAATTGGGGCCAACAGTTATTGCTTTTTGAATTAAAAAATTTTCAAGGATGTTTAGTTTGGGGCCCTTAGGGCAAAAGTGTGAGAGATCTACATAGTTATTGATAGACAAATTTGAATCTCCTGATTGGAGCAGATGCTTGACGAAGGAAGATTGGGTGTTATGTATGTCTGTCTCTTTGTATTTGTTATGGAGATTAGTATGTTCTTTCAATCTTTCGGAAAATTTCCGGCCAGATTGTCCTCTATAAGCCACTTGACATTCTGGGCAATTCAGTTTGTATACCCCTGATTTGTCGTAACGATCCCCTCTGTCTTTGGAATGTATTAAACTTTCATTTAGGTTATTGAAGGTTTTAAAAAGAATTTAAGAAATTTCTCTAGACAGAATTTCACCTATTATATCATATATAGGTCCTAGAAACGGAAGGGAGCAGTAAGATTTTGGAGTTTCATTTTTCAGGATCAATTGGTAGTTTAGGTGTTTTTATATGTGCTGGTATTAGATTTTGTTCGTTACATGTAATGGGTAGCCGTTATTTTGTGCTATATGTTTGATGATTCCTAGTTCTTTCTGGAAGCTCGTTGTCGAAAGGAGTACGCTGATGAGTCTATGGTATGAGTTATGAAATCATGCTGATTTCTGATTGTGGGGGTGATTCAATGAAAAGGGATTAACGTATCTGTGGCTGTGGGTTTCCTATATATCAAATTATTTTATGTTGTTCTTTATTGTGAGAGTTAGATCTAGGAACGGCAACGTGCCCTGCTCTCCAGTTCCTGAAGTGAACTCAATGGACTCATGTATATTGTTGATGGTATTTCATTATTTGAGTATCATGTCGATTCAATACATTCATCACATTAAATACAATGACTTTCTAACATGATAAATGAAGCTGATTGACACGAACGAAAGGACCTCAGATGAAAGAAGCATGCAGAGATGTGAAACACCTCTTTATCAAAGAATTATTTTAGTCCGAAACGACTCAAAATAGTTCTTGATCGAAGCAAATCAAAAAGCACAATTTGCTTCGTGATTCAAAAATAACTAGGAAATATGAATATGAATATATATATATATATATATATATATATATATATATATATATATATATATATATATATATATATATACATATAGTAAATACATCAAATTGAAGGGATATTTCCTGGGGTTGCAGTCATGAAAGAAACGAGATACGATAAAAAAAAATAACAAAAAATTAAACCGACGAAATACGGAACTGAAAAGTAAAAAATAAAATAAACCTACTTAGTCCCAATAACTAATCTCCTAAACTAATGTGAGTAACTAATTTTGAGTCGGCGCCAAACAAACAAGCAAATGAATTAGATAAGGCGTGAAATGATTGCATCGAGTTGCGCGCTGACATTCTGATAATTTTTTTGAAGTAATTTAATGATCTTCGTTGATTGTTCGTTTGGCGCTGACTCAAAATTAGTTACTTACATTAGTTTAGGAGGTTAGTTATTGAGACTAGGAAGGTTTATTTTATTTTTACTTTTCAGTTCCGTATTTCGTCGGTTTAATTTTTTTATTTTCTATTTGTATTTTTCAATTCTTTGTGGCTAAAATGTACTAATTACTACCTACTTTTTTTATTACTTCCAAAATACTTACTTACCCACCTTACTTCAACTATTATCAGTTGAATAATATGATTATCTACTTTTACTATTTGTTGTAATATAAATTATTTTTGTTGTTCTGGTTAGTTTATTTCATTACTTCGTATATCATTCCATCCTCTCATAGAATATAATGATTGTGACGGATATGGGAGAACAAAAATAATGACATTAGCGATCTGACATTGTCAACTACATATGTGTGCCAATGTTTACAAGTGAAAAATAATTTTTTTCCTATTTTTCTACCCGTGAGGGTGAATTATTCCATTTGAAATCCAAATGTGATCAACTTTGAGGTATACTCTATCTGATAAAGAAGGAATCATCCAAATCGAAGAACCCAGTACAAAGTTATGCCTGATAGAATCGGTTAACGGACCAGAATTCAGAGAGTGAGTGAGCAATAACCTTCATTTGCTACTCTTCAAAATTCAAATGTGGCCAACTTCGAAATACACCCTATCCACTGGAAAAAGAATTATCTGAATCGGACGTCTGAGTAAAGAGTTATGCGTGATCATACATGAAAAAAAAATTAATATATGTGTCGTCTAGAGAACCTCCTCCTTTTTGGTTTCGTCGGTTAAAAAAACTCTTTTTTAATTTGTCAAGCTTTCGTGAAAAATATTCTCATTTCCAAGACAACTGTGAAGTGAAAGAACAATGTGATAACACAAGAAACACATGATTGATTTGTGTGATGATATGAACAGGCTGTTCATAAAATCAAATGTGGAATCACCTGCGACTGAAAGATAGACATTAGTTACTTAACTTCATTATTGTCGTAGATTTTTCAATTTTCAGAGAAAACTTTCTATTCGATTTTCAATTGAGAATACTTTTCTCTCAAACACAAGATATCTGTTGAAAAAACATACTTAGTTGAGGTTAATAAATAAAAGTTGCTGGTGTACTTCATTATGAAGATGTTGCTTAATTTTGAACAATATTACAGCATATTTGTTTTTTTCTAAAAACTTCAAGTAAGAACAATTAGGTAAATATCGGTTGAGAACTAACAAAACAACAATTCGATGTAGTGGCAAACCACATGGATCATTCAACACTGACAAGTAAGGAAAAATGAAGTAGACATGGTGTAATTTTTCAAATGCCAGTTCTCATCTGTCATAGATGAAGCATGTTTTCTGTCATCCATAAACACTTTATGGAGGTAATGGCGGGCCATTTGAAATAGTACAAATATTTGAATATCTATGGATATCAAGTTTAATAAATAATTATAAATGACACTTAGGTTTGAGACATCAGACCTTTTGTTCATACTATTAGGTTCATTATTAATGAATACCATTTCAAGGGAGAACTTTTTTGATTATTCCTCTTCATTGCTGAAATTGTGGGGTTATCAAAATTAATAAAATGATTAGAATTGATATTATGTACAGCTGAAGCACAACTGTTTTGCTGAGGTTGCAAACACTCCTATGAGAGGCTATGCGTCCGATTGAGTTCCTGCTGGTCTGGCCCATATAGACTTTATCACAGTTCAGACAAGGACTATTATAAATGACATTAGATATATCAAATTTAGTTAGGGCAGTTCGAGTTTTCGTATATAAACCGGTTAAGGTTTTGTTGTTTTTTAAGTTATCTTTGAATATATATATATATATATATATATATATATATTTATTTATTTAACTTCAGCCATTTCTAATCAACTCAGATATTTAAGGAGTGTGGCAGATGAGTTTTATTCTGATATTTTTTTTTTCGATCATTTCATCTAATATGTATTCAACTTAATTGAGTAAAGATATCAAAACTCAATTATTCATCAATAAAAAAATCCTGTATAAGAATTCAAAAATGAAATGAAAAATAAATTATTTATCAGTAAAAAACATCATGTATAGGAATTCAGAACTGAAATGAAATGAAGTGAAATATGACAGATGGAAAGGATTTCGAAAAGAGATGAAATATGAGTTTTCAAAACTGAAAGAAAGAAAATACTGTCATTGAGAAGATTCAAATCAATTGTATACTGTTCGGAGAATATTTAGGATAAAAAATTTACCACAGTATAATTGAATGAAAAGTGTTGTGCCTGCAATGTCAAAAGTGGAATACTGGGAAAATTAACGGATGTAATTGGATAGTTTGAAAAAAAAAAATTCCAGGACATGGATATTGAGAAAAATTGAGAGAGGGAATGCAAACAAAAATTTGAAGGAAAGATGTTTTGGAATTTTAAAATCGTATAATTGAGAAAAACTGATAAATTAACTATATAATTGATGTAAATATGTCGAAACGAATCCTAATCAAACCTCAAGTAGGAAGAAAGTGAAGTCTCCAGATAAGAGATATACCAAATGAAAGCGAGATTGAAAATCCTGAGTCCACCGATGCAGTTGTTCCTGCCAACATTGTAAACAGAACCACAAATGAACCAGAGTTATATCCACCACGACACTTGAAGTGATTGAAAATATTCCATTACAAGATTACAAATATTTTCCTGAAAGTATTCAAGGACTAAGTGGAATTTCCATCCGGACTATCAATAATTCAATTCAATCAAGTCCTAAAAATTCTAATTTTAATTTTCATCAAGAAACAGACTTTCAATATTCATGATGAAATTTAATTTAATAATTTTGAATTGCTGGTAAAATAGTTTAAGATAGTTTTCTACCAGTGGTAGGTAGAAATTAATTGAATTCTGAATACTGAGACAAAAGATGAAATCAAAACATTTCTATTGAGTGAATTCTATTGAATACAACTACAAGATCGTTTTCTGGTTCTATTATATTTATTCATCAATACATATAAAAAATAAAATTGTATAATAGTGAAATCAAGCAAAGAAGAAAGCCCAGCTGGAATCCTCTTGAGATTAAGATGTTCATTTCTACATAGGCGTCGCCGCCTTAGTTAGCAAACGTAAAGTGAGAAGGTAAGAAACTGAAAGAATGAAATGGTATCTTCATAGCCGGGCATATTTAAGATATAATTTCAATAATATCACAACATCAACAAAATCATAACAATTGTAACTGCAACGTCATTCATTTGGGAAAAAGATTATTTCAATTTGAGTGATTGTGAGAGAGGATTGTGAATATTTGAGAAAGATTGAAGAGAATAAGTGTGAAAATGGATTTTAGAGATGGAAAGACAGTAGCAAGGAAGGGAGAAGAAGAGAATAGAGAAAGTGGGGAGGAACAAAATCATGGTGATGAAGGAATGACAAGTGTTCCGCAAATGACACAGGAAATTCAGGTACAAGAGAGACCGAGTATGGAACAGCAAAATCAAATGTTTATGAATTTTACTACTACAAATATGGATGAATGAAAGAGAATATGGGAAGGATGGAAACAGGAATGAAAGAACATTCGAAAGAAAATATGGAAGGATTGGAGGAGAATATGAGAAAAGAATTAAAAGAGAATAAAAAAGAGATTGTGAATACATGTAAAGCATTTGAAGAAAAAATTGGGAGACAAAATGCAGAATTTTACCAAAATATAAAAGGGGTAATGAATAAGATGAATAATGAAATACAAGAAAATGACAAAGTATGCAAAGAGATAAGGGTAGAGTTGGAAATATTTGATAAAAACACATTATGTGAAATCAGTAAAATCAATCAAACAGTTGTAGAGTATAAAAATGTAACAAATGATGAAATTTCTGATGTGGAAAATGAACTATCTACTATTAAAGAACAAGCAATTAATAATAACAGCAACAAATGTCGAAGAAAAATAGTGGAAACTGAAACAAAATTAGTAAATTCAGAACAAAACAAGAATGATAATAATTCATTATCTAGAATAATGTCAAATATACAAAATATACAAGCAAACAAGGGATTTGAAAGAAATATTCATAAAATGCATCCAATAGTTTTTCTAAAGTCAATAAAGACCAAAACAAAGCATATTTGAAATATAGGAAAACTGAAAGATAGTATCAGTGAGTATTTAACTAGCCAACCCTCGAAATGGTTTAACAGCCAGGAAAGGAACATAAAAAATTATGGTGATTGTGAGAATTTATTTTCAAAACAATATTGGGGAAACAATGCTCAATTATTATGTAGGGATAAACTTAAATTTGGAAAATTTAATGAACAAAGGAATAGTAATCATAACAATTATGCTATTCAATCATATGATATAGAACACTATTCAGATCCTAAAATGAATGACAAAGAAATAGTATGCAACATAAGTAGGCATTTTCAACAAGATATTTCTGAAGTTATCAATATGCATGAAATAAAAACGATGGATAGGCTAAGTAAGTATTTAATGAGATTGGGAAGGGTAATGGCTCATAGGAATTGGACAGTGAGAATAATAACAATTATTATCAAAGTTCAAGTCCCCACATTCAGGTAATTTAGAGAACAAAATAATCAAAATAATATTAGATTTCAACAAAATTATACAAATTTTTTAAATTATAGGAATGGCAACAATACCCAATAGTAATGGAAATAGGAATTTTCAGAACAGTCATAAATATAACAGAAATAATTATACAGAAAACGATAATAATAAGAATTATTATTATTCGAAATTTAATAACGATGATAGATATCAATCAGGACATTATTATCAAACTAGAACAAGATATCATAATAGAAATCAGAATAGAAATCAAGAAATAAATAGGAACGATTATGAAAATATAAACTCAAATAGTAATCAACAAAATGACAAAAATGATGATATTAGGAATCGAAGAGATATATTTTATTAAGGGAATCAAGGAAATAATAATAACTATAATAATGAAAGTTATAGATATAGAAAGTCAACACAGATCGAGAAGCGTAGATAGAGCTTCAGGACGACCGATTAATCAAGAAAGAATTTGTGAATGAAATCGAACAAATTCAACAGAAGAACTTTGAAATAATGAACAAAAAAATTTTCAATAAGCAAACCATACAAAATTAATGACATAACATATGAACATCCTATAGAATTTATAACACTTGATGAATATGGGGATAATGATCAAACTATTGGTTCAATAATATTTATTGGGAAAATTAGGACTAAAAGTAGTATATCAGACATTGTGGGAACTGAAAGTAAAATAGTAAATATGGCTAAAACGAATTCAATTGGCATTTAAAAAAAAAATTATCTGAAACGAACAAGTTTATAAATTTGAATTTAAATATTGATAAAAAAAATATTGATTTAAGTTATTATTGGTGAAAGAAATGTAATTTGATGTAATTTTAGGTACGAATCAATTAGAACGTAAAAATGCCAAGATTAATTATGGAAGAAAGGGATTGAATTAGCTGGAAATTGGTTTGGATTTGATGATTTAAATGAGGAAGATATTATATATATATATATATATATATATATATATATATATATATATATATATGTATATATATATATATATATATATATATATATTTCTTCTGGTTTCATTATTTATTTATTCCTAGATAACGGAAAAAAATATTTGTGATAGAAAATTTTTTGTTGATGAATTTTCCTCTAGACTTGTTTTGATGAACTGTACTTACCTAAGCAGCAAAAGCGGTTACTCAACAATGGTATTCTTCTCTTTCATTTGTTCATTCTGGTTTGTAAATAGTTATTCGACTTTTTTGAGTTTGTTGTTCACGACAAGGACAACAAGATGGGTGTTGTGGAAGTGAAGTCGGTTGATACGTTGAGAGTATGGGAATTCTATTCGTTCGTGTTGAGTCGGCAACTAGAAATATTATATGCGTAAGGGGGATTGGGATGGGGAATCAAGGTGTTGGTGCTGTGAAACTTCATGAGGAGAAGTGTTATAGTTGGTTCACGTTGTAAATGTCAGTTCAATTATCCATGGCATTTTGGTATTTTCCATGTAAATAATTTCTTGTATAAATAGTTTCTCTTATTTTTCACAAATTCCAGGATTTTGGTGTTTTCGAAGTTTGGGTTATGATCATCCTAGATGATATGTTTATTCATGGCAGTACTAGGTTTTTCCATATATGATGTCATACCAATATATTCTTTTTTGCAATCTTTGCATGGAATGCTATAAATAAGGTTCGAGTATTTCATTTTGGGAATTTGACTTTCAAGAGGGATAAAATATATATTTTTTAGTAGGTTGTGTGGCTCAAAGAACAACTCAACTTTTTTATGAGTTTTAATTTACTTTCAACTGTCCCGATGAAATAAATTGAAACTTTGTTGTCTACTTTGAAGTCCATATGATAACAAATTATATTCTCGATTTTTTCTGACTCAGTGTCATAGATACACCCAGTGTCATAGATACATACCATACCATACCATACTTTCCTGCACACTTCTTTTTATATTCATGATTGATGATTGAAGTGAGCATTTCAGATTAGTTTGTGGCACAAGGGTTTGGACATGGAGATTGGATTAAGAACGGAATGTGGTGATTTTCATATTTCTCAATAATATCTCTCGACACTTCGATACTAACATAGACACAAAAATTGTTATCCACCTGAAGCAGTGTATAGAGATTTTCTGCTCCAATGATTTTGTGACAAAAATACCACTAGGAAACCGACTGTGCCATCATACGAATGACGGTCCATAGTTATATCTTGCTATGTTTTCTACTCGCAAGTGACATTGCTCAATTTGTTATGAACATTTTAATGCAAAAATCCTTCGTTTTCTGCTTGTAACATGAAAACGTATGGAGTTATCTAGATGCCTCCGATGGACAAGTTGTAGAGATATGAAATGCAAAGGAAATAAGCTTTAGCGCATTCGATCGGATTATCAGTAAAGGAGAAAAATCGAAAAACCAGAAAAAATCAGCGTTTTTAAAAAAAAAATAATTAGTCCACCACTTTTCGAGTTGTAGTACAGGCTTTCCACGACATAGTAGTGATTGATATGTACTTTATGTGTGAGAAATTGAGGCGCTGTCGGATTATTAGTTTGGCATAATTTCAATCTGAATTTTTTCACCTTATTGCAGCCCACCTGGATGCCCCACAGGTGGTCCGATTACAATCATTTTGAGAGTTGTGGTGCAGTACTACAAACCAATTCTTATTTTGGATCAAAATGTTGCAAAATAGGTGAGAAATAATTGCAAACATGACCGAAAATTGGCGAGTGCGTGAATGCGGCTGAGTAGTGGGTGTGAAGCAGCAGACGCGGGAAAGCGTACGTATATTTATACAAGTGCGCTGCGCCTATAATCAATCTGCTGCTCTACCCCCCCCTCCCGAGATACTTTCATGCACCCGCCCGTTTTCAGTCATGTTTGCAAGTATTTCTCACCTATTTCGCAGCATTCAATCGCAAAATGAGATTGGACGTTCCGTAAGAACTATACTTCTTCTTTCTCAATCTCTCAGAAATATTTCAATCGGACCACCTATGGAGCATTCAGGTCCTCTGCAATGAATTGCATTAGAAAATTCAGATTGCAATTATGCCAAAACTAATAATTCGACAGCGCTTTAACTTCTCTCACACAAAGAACATATCATTCACTACTATGTCTTGGAAAGCCTGCACTGCATCTCAAAAAGTGGCAAAGTAATGAATTTTTTTGAAAAACGCTGAATTTTTTTTGTTTTTCCAGTTTTTCTCTGTTACTAATATTCCGATCGAGTCGTGCTGAGGCTCATTTTCTTAGCATTTTGAATCTCTACAACTTGTAATGCATCTAGATTGCTTCATTAAATTCCATATTACAGGCAAAAACAAAAAACAAAAAAAAAATTTTTTTCATTTAAATGTTTATGAAAAATTTAGCAATGACACTCGCGAGTGGGAAACATAACTGGATATAACTACGGACCGTTTTTCGTATGATGGCGCAGTCGGTTTCCTGGTAGTATTTTTGTCACAAAAAAGTCTCTATTGATTGGTCTGGTACTGTGAGGACACAGAAAGTTCTCAAGAGTAGGTACGCCAGATTCCAAAGAACACTATCTAAGGACAAACATTGAGCAATACACTCTCTCCAAAATGAACAAGGTGAGTACATCACTATAGGAAAAGAAATCATGTGGAAACTCTCTAGGGTTCACTTTCCTGTGGCTCAAATAATACTGACACCTGCTGAGTTGGACATAAGCGAAAAGGGTGGTAACTTCTGACAAAGTACAGTGGGCAATGAGCTTGTGTGAACCATTCAAGAATTCCATAATATATTCTCACGGGAAATATAAACACCTGCCAAATTTCACGTTAATCGGAAAACTATGGGTCAAATTCAACTATGGGTCAAATTCATCTTTGATTTGATTACACACATCGGGACAAGTGGAAGTAAATAAAAACTTATAAATGAGTTGAGTTGAGCTTTAAGCCACACAACCCACTGAAAAAAATATATTTTATCCCTCTTGAAAGTCAAATTCCCAAAATGAAATACTCTAACCTTATTTATAGCATTCCATGCAACGATTGCAAAGAAGAATATATAGGTATGACATCATATATGAAAAAACCTAGTACTGTCATGAATAAACATACCATCTAAGATGATCATAACCCAAACTTCGAAAACACCAAAATCCTAGAATTTGTGAAAAATAAGAGAAACTATGTATACAAGAAATTATTCACATGGAAATTGCCAAAATGCCATGAATAATGCAACTGACATTCACAACGTAAACCAAATATAGCACATCTCCTCATGAAGTTTCACAACATCAACACGTTGATTTCACCCCAATCCCCCTTACACATATATTATTTCTAATTGCCGACTCAACACGAACGAAAAGAATTCCCATACTCTCAACGTATCAACCGACTTCACTTCCACAACACACATCTTGTTGTTCTCGTCGTGAACAAAAAACTCAAAAAAGTGGAATAACTATTAACAATCCGGAATGGACAAATAGAAGAGAAGAATACCATTGTTGAGTAACCGCTCTCGCTGCTTAGGTGAGTACAGTTTATCAAAACAAGTCTAGAGGAAAATTCATCAACAAAAAATTATTTGTGATAAACAGAAGTTATTCACCTCGCAATAGTACGGGGAATGTAAATACGGACTTTGTCGGTCTTATTCTGACTCATCCGTACCATGTTCTGAATTCTCTAAGCATTCAAAAATGTTCAGAGGATCGAAAAATGTTCTTGAAATATAGCATTATGCGTTTATAGCATACAGGAAATTATTTCTCCACCCAATACTTCCTCAGAACATATCTACAGTTTTTCGCAAATATCTCATTAACCGCATTCAGGCATATAAAATGATATGACGCTTAGGTTGAGTAATGTTGAAGACTAATCCGTCCATTCACCTATCAAAGGAAAATCTGAGAGGGAACATGGCCACGTACGACTGTAATAAAGCCACTGCTCTACTAGCCAACCAACAGAAGATTTCGGTAAATATTTGGGCAGGCATTGTCGAAAATCATATAGTCGAACCATATCCACTTTCATCCCGTTCAAATGGCTAGATCTATAGGGTATTTCAGGAGCAAGTTGTACCTGGGATTTTTGAAGGAGCACCTCTATTATTCCGCCAGAGAACATGATGTCACTTTGACAGAGTCGGTCCATTCCGAACGAATCGTTCCTTGATTTCTTGATCATACATTCCATGATAGGTGGATAATCAGACGTAGTCTCGTCCATTGGCCTACACGTTCTTCCGATTTAACTTCACCAGACTTCTTTTCTGAAGGAATCACTTGAGTTTCTTGTGTATAGAAATACCTGTAGAATCTGTGGAAGATTGAACTGCAAGGATACCCTAGGGATTTTTCAAAGCGTGCATCAGTCGATGATAAAGAAAATATCAATTATGTATTGACTAAAATGGTGACCAATTCGAATATTTGCTTTGAATGTTATTTCAGTTCCTATAAGCTGCACTCAATGAACCCTCATTACTATGGAAGTAGATATGCATACCGACACAATAATTGCGTTCCTTCTTCTAATATTTTCCTCAATTATTCAATTCAATAAAATAATTGATGAAAAACTTTTTTTTCAACATGCACTTAGAAATGGACAGCTTGTCGGGCAAAGTTTTCAGTTCGAATACAAAAGCGACAAGCTTTTAAATCTACCATGTGACACAGACTCATGATACACCCCCCTTTTCTCCTTTGTTTCTCCAGCTATATTTCCCAAATTTGAAACATTGAATGTGCTCACTAGACGGCATTTTTTGACATATTTGGAAAAAAATAAGTTTTTTTTTAAATGACATCAACTTTCGATTTTAAAATGAGACACCCTGTATATTAATACATTTCTGAAATCTCCATAATTATCTGAATCCAATGATACATTATAGTCGATATTTCATTCGTCAGAACACCCATTTTATTTTTCGATCTAGAAAGCCATGAAGTCCCAAAATTATTCCAAATAATCAAAATAATGCTACACTATCGAATTTTCGATTAAAATAGTATTATGATTCAAAATACGTGCCAAAAAGTGAAACAAAATTTTTTTTACTCGAAACTCCATTTTTTCATATGGTACCATAATGGTACTCTGACGTCATTCGAAAGTACCATCGATGGGGTATCCGTCCATATTGATTATTTTTTAACCGACGAAACCAAAAAGGAGGAGGTTTTCTAGTCGACCCGTATATTTTTTTTCCATATTTTTTTTTATGTAAGATCACGCATAACTTTTTACTGAGGCGTCCGATTCCGATAATTCTTTTTCCAGTGGATAGGGTGTACTTCGAAGGTGGTCCCATTCGAACTTGAAAGAAGTTGAGAGGTGTCAAGGGACACCCGGATGGACCGAAGTTCCTTTCGATTAATTAGTGAAGGAATTAATTGTAATAATTCCTTTTTTTTTTCAAGTTATAATAATATTTGTTTCATTATTAACAAATATAATGTAATATAAACTTAATCACCGGGCTCAATTTTAGTACATACGCATTGATATTGTAATATTGAAATATAATTTGCTTTTGAATTTATTGAAGTTATGACGCGTACACTTGCTAAACACACAATAATGGAGAGATTATAACGCGTATGACTTTGGTTAGCACAATAGTAAAGAGAGGTTATGATGCGTACTTGCTGAAAATACATAAGCATTTATTATTGTCTGTATAAAATCTCTACTTACCTAACTCCATCAGCAATATCCGGAACTTGTGCAGAAACACTGTCAGGATTCATTATTGTTATTATTTTTTATTATTTATTATGTACAAAAAACCTGTATACACTCAACAAAAATAATCGTCGCGACACCACACGGTTCAATGCGCAATAGAAACACGAAACGAAAATAACTGGCTTGATTTCTATGAGAGAGAGAGAGAGACACAGACAGAGAAACACGTGCACGCCGCACGGCTTACAACTACAGCAAAAAGTGTCGTTACAACTTTTGGTCTTAATTCATTCCGTCTAGCCCCCTTTCGCAACGCGCGATAAGGAACTCCGTTCCAAAAATCAAATCCACCCCTAAGGGTAGCAACATGGAGGATATTGATCACTCACCCTCTGAATTCTGGTCCGTTAACCGATTCTATCAGGCATAACTTTGTACTGGGTTCTTCGATTTGGATGATTCTTTTATTAATAGATAGAGTGTATCATATTCAGATTTCGGATGGAATAATTTACCCTTACGGGTTGAAAAATAGGGGGTTATTGATTTTTCACTCATCAACATTGGCACACACATACGTAGTTGACAATGACAGATCGCTACTGACATTATTTCTGTTTCACATCCGTCAAAACCATTATATTCTATGAGAGGATGGAATGATATACAAAGTAATGAAATAAACTAACCAGAACAACAAAAATAATTTATATTACAACAAATAGTAAAAGTAGATAATCATATTATTTAACTGGTAATAGTTGAAGTAAGGTGGGTAAGTAAGTATTTTGGAAGTAATCATAAAACAAGTAGGTATTAATTAGTATATTCTAGCCATAAAAAATTTAAAAATAAAAACTTTTTGACAAAAAATTAAACCGACGAAATACGGAACTGAAAATTAAAAAATAAAATGGACCTTAGTCTCAGTAACTAAGCTCCCAAACTAATGTAAGTAACTAATTTTGAGTCGGCGCCGAACAAACAATCAACGAACATCATTACTCCAAAAAAATTATCAGAATGCCACCGCGCAACTCGATTCCATCATTTTAAGCCTTACCTAATTCATTTGCTTGTTTATTTGGCGCCGACTCAAAATTAGTTACTTATATCAGTTTAGGAGCTTAGTTACTGAAACTAAGAAGGCTCATTTTATTTTTTACTTTTCAGTTCCGTATTTTGTCGATTTAATTTTTTGTTAAAAACTTTTTTGTGTATAATCAATATGAACACAATAATGTAGTTGGAAAATTCAAGTTACTTCTTGGTTCAATAACAATAATTCATCAAGGTGTCTATGGAACACCAATCAATTGATCGAATTGATAATAGAAATGAGTTATTTCACAGTCAATATTCCATACAACCGATAGAGCTCGCAAAGCTCAAAGGCTCAAAACCTAGGTTCAAATGGCAATATAATCGAAGGAATAACGATAGATTTGATTATTAACAAACAAAATAAAAAAAGAAATCTAATAGTACCCGTTCGAAATGTCCACCGCCAACATCCAAACATTCTTGAGCTGGTTTCGTGGTATATCGAGTAGCATTGTTCAATTTTTGAGGCGTTACACTTTGAATGGCTTGTTTAACTCGTTATTCTAAGTCATCGCGGGTCGTTGGGTTTGTTCTGTTACCGATGTTTTTCAAGTGACCCCAAATGAACAAATCTAGAGGGGTTAAGTCAGGTGATCTTACAGGCCACCTAACAGGACCTTGTGTTCCAATCTACATTTCCCCAAATCGGTCACGAAGATAATCCATCACTATCCTTCTATTGTGCGGAGATGCACCGCGGAGATGCACCTTCCCGCTTAAAAAACAGTTGATTTTCCAGATTCAGTGGTGAATCTCCCAAATGATTTTCAATTTCATTTCTGAGGAAACTCAGGTATCTACCAACATTCAAATGTCCATAAAATATTATGGGACCAATTATTTGATCTCCAAATACTCCTAGCCATACATTATACCCAAATCAACATTCTTGGAAATTTACCTGCCTGAATAAATGCTGATTCTTTGGAATTCTATATCGTGTATTTTGTTTATCGAATCAACCAAAATTGGTGAATCTTGACTAATCGGAGAATATAATTGTTTTCAGAAACGTATTATTTGGCTGTACATCATTACGTAGTACCCACTTGCAATATTCCATCCCTCTTATACTATAGTTTTCGTACAATTGTTGATGTATTTGATATTTATAAGATCGATACTTATGGTTTTTTCTAAATTCTTCTGACATTTTCACGACTGGTATCCAATTCGAAAGCGATCTCCCTAAGATATGCTGCTCAATCGATTTCCACTCTCATGAGAAAATTTAACTCCATATCTTCAGAAACAATATTATGTTCATTACCAACATTATTATCAGGCATTCTTCTGAACTGCTCTTCAAAACGCTTGAAGTAATTTCGAACCAGACGTTGTCATTCGAGGTATCTTTCCGAGTACAGCTCTTGAGCAACCACTACATTTTGCCGAAATTTCCCATGAATTGAGAGCATATCTACATTTTCGTTTCTTTTATCAACTGGTGGCATTCTTAACTCATTATCAATGCGATCAATTCAATGATGTATCCAGTGACTAACAGACAATTACAGATTATCGAAACGTCAAAATGTGATTTGTGTTCCATATAGACACCTTGATAAATTATTGCTATTGAACCGAGAAGATACTTTTTCCAACAACATAATTGTATTCGTATTGGTTTCACACAAAAAAAATTCATATGGATGAATACCCCATCGATGGTACTTTCGAATGATCTGACGTCATGATGGTACCATTTGAAAAAATGAAGTTTTCGTTAAAGAAACGTTTTGTTTTACTTTTTTGACACGTTTTTCGAACCACAATACTATTTCAATCGAAAATGCGATGATGTAGCATTATTTTGATTATTTGTAATAATTCTAGGGAGTTCATGGCTATCTCTATTGGAATAAAGTGGATGTTCTGACGAATGAATTATCAACTATGAGGTATAATTGGATTAAGATAATCAAGAAGATTTCAAAAATCAATAATATACAGGCTGTCCATTTGAAAATCGAAAGTTGATGTAATTTCCGGAAAAACGTTTTTTTTTTCCAAATATGTCAAAAAGTGCCGTAGTAGTGAGCATATTCAATGTTTCAAATTTCAGAAATATAGCTGGAGAAACTAGGGAGAGAAGGGGGTGTATCATGAGTCTACGTCACACGGTATAACTAACGGAATAACCTACGTCGCACATCAAAAAAAACTATTCCCAAATTTTTAGTGCATTTGAATATAAGCTTATCTTTAAAAAGATTTTTTGTTGATTATTTTATATTGTGCTTCTTAGTACTTAACGCCTTAATCTATGAATTTTTGTTGAAGCATAGTTTTATGGGGCTTTTGGTACCTGTAGGTTCTGAGCTATCTACTCCTTCAATGAGGAGACCATCTTAATAATAACTCATCCGCCATCATCATAATCTCCGACCCCAAAAACCCCACATACCAATTTTGAATAGAATCGGGCCATAAACACAGAGATCATCGGCCGTCTTAGAGCCGCCAATTTGATTTTATGAATTTTAAAAGAAAATATTTTCCATGAAAACCCATACCCACCAAAATCGAATAGAATCAGACCATAATCGCAAAACTTATCCGCCATCTTGGAGCCGCCATCTTAAATGTTTGGATTTTGACAAAAAATCTCAATCTCCGTCACCGAAAATCCCCACATATCAATCGTATCCTAATCACAAAACTCGTTCGCCATCTTGGAGCTACCATTTTGATTTTTTCCGCCAAGAACATTCAAAATGCATTGTTACCGGAATTATGAACACCCGCCAAATTTCAGCTCAATCGGGTGTCGGCAAGTGCTCCAAAAATGGATTACAAATTTTTTACCGTAAATAATAACAGAATCACATACGAACAAAGTAAGTTGAATGAAAGTTTGAAATAAAAAATGTTTCCAAAATAACGATACACCAAATCAAGGGAAACCTATTTTCAGTTTTTTTTTAAATAATATTCCGGACCGTCTCCTCTGTAGGTAACGGAATCTTCCAGACGACCGGATTATTTGAAATTCAGCACACGTATTGAGAACGGATGACAATACAATAATTTCATAGCTGCCACCTGGTATTGTATTTTCACCAAAATCGTCAGAATAAAATAATTCACATTTCAAAGATATGGCTAATGCACTTGTTCTTCAGCACATTCGCAAAAATTTCACGTCTGCGACAACTGAAAAGCACAAATGATTTTTGGAGGCATTGATGTTTCAGTATTCGGTGGTTTATTGCTGTTACCATCTGTGTGAGGAAAATAAGTTTTTCAACAGTCAGCTACACATTTATGGCGACTATTCGAACTGATTGAACATCAACAAAATATTGATACTTATACTAAACGCCTTGAGAGTTGGAGAACTGACATCTGAGTATACCAAAATGATTTAATAATAATTATAATATATATTGCATGAAATAAAGTGCCACAAACAGTATTATACCGAGGCAGCGGCAATAAAGAAGGAATTCTTCCAAGTACTTAGTACTTGTTGAGAATTTTTGAGTTAATAAAACAAACTAATAAAAATGTTTACATTCATGATAACTTGATCTATCCCCACTGGTCTTATGAGAGATCCCTAGCAGTTATTCTGGAAGAATTATATTCTTGATTATCAATAGACTGATCAGAAAGACTTGGGAATAATTCAAATTGAGGTTAATCCAGAAAAAATTATAAACTGAAAAATACAATAATCAATACAATTCACATAGAAAGGTGGAATGAAAAAAATAATAGGGAACATGGAGTGAGGCATGGGACGAAACGTTCAAAAATAAAAAATAAAAATTGGAGATAAAGGATGTAGATGGAAGATGCAAGGTAACTGACACAATATCGATCAATTGAGACAACACCTGAGGAGTAGGCAGATTGATACTTCAGGGCATATCACATTTCTATCCAAGTGACCAGAACCTAGGGGAGTAGGCAGATTGTGACCTCGGTTGGCGACTTTTCCTCTTTTCTAGTTTCATCAATAACTCATGTTTATATGTTTTTACCAATTTCCTTGAAATTGGCTCCAAAATGAGAGCCGAAACGTCGAAATTACTAAATTTCTAGAAGCGGTTCAACCCGAATTCTCAATATTCAGCATGAATATATATATATATATATATATATATATATATATTGTTGTTATTGGCAAACGTTGTAGTTATCAGTGATACTTATCACATTATTATAATTACACCCTTTTTTTTGCTCTTTTTTTTATATCGAGCCCCACGTTATTTCGCTTCGCATTGGGCGACAATTGTTATAAGTTGATTGCGGTCGTTCTCAATTTTATTTAATATTTGTTTATTCACTTTCCACAATCAAACATCATAACAAAAATTTATAATTTTTGTTTTCTGTTTTACTAATATTTTTCTTTTTTGTTATTTTCCAAATTCTTTAAACTAATGCCTTTTTTTGAAGATTTATTCAATATGTATTGATGGATAAATACCCATATAGATATTCAATATTTCGGGCTATGCTCTTTACCTTCTTTCCTTTACCTTATTTCCTTCATCTTCAGCTTACTCAATCGGTACGCCTATGGATCCCAGAAGTTGGTTACACTGTGGAGCCCTCTTGACGTCAATTTCAGAAATTAGCACTTCATTGTTGATGAAACATTGAAAATAAAGTAGAATTTCATCAAAATAATAATTTTCTCTATTCAGTAAAAGCTTATTACTACCTAGTCTGCGATAAATAACCTAATTAGAGCTTCAGAAACAAGTATATACAGCAAAAAGTTCAATTATGGAAAAATAAAGTGAATTCAACCTCGTTTTGTAGATTATGTGTTATTTTAAAGTATTTCGTGAAGAGTTCTATGAAAATTGTTTCAAAGTTCAGTTATTATTTGCACTGTGGCAAGTTTTATGGTTTCAACAAATACCTGGGACCTCATGTACCAAACTGCTCAGGGTTTCGGATTCCCACCCGTTCTTGGAAACTGCTACTGCTCTCGTCACTGGGACTTCTCCTAATTTATGAATTTCCAATGAAGCAAAGGTAATGTTAACTCTGCATTTGTGATTTTTTTATCTGGTATTTTTCATATGTTCATGATGTTTTCTTGGCTAATAACTGATTTCATTCCAAATTGTTTGTTTGTTTGTTCCAGATTTACATTTTCAACGTGGTTTTTTCCAAAATAATTTTTCCACCATCTTCTCGCTTGTTGATTATCTCCCCTTGATACCAACACATTTTGTTTTTCTTCCCGAATTTTCGATTTTGACACACCATTTGTGGCACATTTCATTATTTTTTACTTCTTTGACAGTTTTTATTCATGAAACTTTTCTAACTACCTTATAATCTATATACAATACATGTGAAATTATTCTTTTTACGTTTCTGCTTTTCTATGCTTTCAAAATCACTAATTTTGCATCAAGATCTCTCCTGGCATCTCATTGGCTGTTGTGTTCAGATCCAATTTCATATACAGGATGTTTGAACTTTTGATATTTTGTTATCTGCTTGTGATCAAAAATATATTCATAAATTTTTATTTAAAAAAATTTTAAATTAAATTAAATTGATTGTAATGTTGAAAATATGTCCATTTCAAACATAGGTATTGATTAATTTCATACAAGGTTTCGGAAAAAAGGCAGAATCTTCAGAAAAACTGTAAAATAACATAGCACAGATTACTAAATACCAATATTTTTTTAAATTGATGGGTTTTTTCTTCATTATTATTATTATTATCTCAACCCCTTGAACCCACTTCTAAACATAACTGATTCCCTGAATTTATATTCAACATTTTAATATTAGTTAGTAAAATTTGAATATCAATTTAATTATTTACAATTACTTATATTACTTTCTTTTCAGAAACTACCTGTTTTTGGAGGTCCTTTGATTTCAAGAAAGAAAGTTCTTCAAAGATAACATCATTCATGACATTTGATATATTTAATATTTATATTTCACACTGATATATTTTGTACAATATTCATTCGATTTTTATAATTATTGGTACTCCTTTCAAATATACTGAGTTTCAATTATTTTACCTATCTCTTCCTATAATTATTCTCAGTATCTACATTAAATTGGATATTTTTTTAATCTTGATCTCTCAATTCATTTACTCTTATTTTGTGCATATACTCTTTCGCTATACTTCATTCATATATCATTAACTTATTATATTTATTCATAATTCATTAGAATACCTTCATTTTCATCATTAATATACCTTCATTTTATTTATCAATATACCTTCATCATCATCATCATCATATTTCTTATTATATATATCATTATTATGATTTTTATCATTTCCACCTTCATTTCTCACATTCATTCTTTTCATACACAAAATATTTTTATCTTTATTTCTTTTCATTTTTCATTTCTATATTTTTCCTTCAAAATATATTTTGGTTTTTACTTTTTCTATCTGATCTGTACCAATAATTGTATCAACTTTCATATTTTTCAGCAAAATTGATTGCTGTTCAATATTATTATTTTATTTCTACAATTTTCAATTCATGTGTTGCTTTGTTTCCTCTAGTTTTTTTCTCATTGATGTATTTTTCCTTTAGGTTTATTTCATTTTCATTTTATTTTATTCAAATGTTTCTCAAACAATATCTATCAAAAAAATATTTTCATTAACAAACTTTTTTGTTCTCTACACTACCTGTGAAATTTGTTAAACCTATAATTGATTATTCTCTAATTTTTCTTATTTATTAGTTATCTCTCCTTCTATGATATGGTACTAGTTTTGTAACTGCGAGCATATATTTTATTTCACAAATTTTCAATTGAAAATGTATGTTAACCTTGTCAACTATTTTCTTTTTCATAATTTCAAACTTTTCTTGTTTTTGATAGTCATTTTCATTCAATTTCTTTTCTATTCTCATATTACACATTTTAATATTCATTATTATTATCTCTTTGTTTATATTGCTTTGTTTCATCTTAAAAATTTTATTAGCCATGTAAATGTCATTGATTTTCATTATTATTATTGATTTATCATTTTTATTCCCCTTTCGCATTTCTGAATTCATATTTGCCATGTTTCTGTCATATATTCTCATTATTGTTATTTTATTATTTATTTTCCCCTTTCCCCCGGAATGTTCATTGAACACGTTCATTTTTTCCATAAATTCATTATTATTGTCATAAGGATTCATTCTTATATTTTGTACTTGTTTATCACCTTTTTCTAATAAATTGTTGATATCGTCTGTTTTTTGTATAACTATCCCTTGAATTTTATTTTGCTCACTACATGTTTTTTTTTATTCTCAAATTCTGATATTAAATTTTCTACCATAATAAATTTTATATTGGTATCTTTTTGTTGAGTATCTATCTTTTTATTTATCATATTGATGTCTTTTCTCTACTTTTTCATTATTACTACTTATATCCAATCCAATACCTTTTATTTGTTTATCATTTTGTTCCACATGATTATTGAAAGTAGATATCTTTCGTGTAATAGCTACATGAAATTCTTCATTATTTTGTTCCATTTTCGTTACTAATTGTTCGTGCATTTGTGAAAATTATTCTTTATTTTGTTCAGATTTTGTTTGCATTTTGTTTTCCATCCTTTTCACATTTTCTCTCAATCGTCCTTCCATACTTGCTGTGTTTTCTTTCAACTCTTTTATTTAATTTTCCCAACATTCTTTCATTTCATTCTCTATATTTCCCATTTTGTCTCCCATCCTTCTATCCGTTCTTCCCATACTTTCTCTTATTCCATTATTCACTCGTTCTATCTGCTCTTCCATTTCTTTTTCATACTTGCTGAATTTTCATTCATTCCCCCCATTTTTCCTTCCATCCTTACTGAATTTGTCTCCATCTTCTCTTCCAATCTTACTGAATTTTCATTCATTGTCTCTCCCATTCTTTCCATAAATTCCATCATTTTATCAATCTTGCTGTCCATATCTGTTCTTTCATTTGTTATTTCACTCCCTCTCACATTACTACTCTCTCCTTGTTCCTGATCACCCCTCTCTCTACCTTCGGTACCATCTTCCAAACCAACTTTTTTACCATCTCTCAAATCCAATTTCTCCACACCTATATAAATAAGTCAATGCAAGAATTCTACAATGTCAATTCTATATTTTCCCTGTATAAATATTTTTGATTTCAAACAAATTTTTATCTTTACAATTTCTATAAAATTTACACTTGCTTCTAATTATTATTTTGGCAATTCAGTTCACAAATATATTCGTTGGTTATCTCCCCACGTTGCTGATATCACTGATATATCTTGTTATAATTATTTCGCTATATCACTCACAAATATTTCAGCTCCGCGTTGGTTATTTCCCCACGTTACTGTTATCGTCCCACTTTACTGTTATTGCCCCAATTTACTGTTATTGCCCCCCGTTGGGCGCCAATTGTTATGATAATATTTTTTCCAACGTTGTTGTTTCAGTGATACTCTTACTCTCATAATTTTACCCTTTTTTTTTTTTCTTTTTTTATATCGAGCCCCACGTTTTTTCCTCCGCATTGGGCGACAATTTTTTGATAAGTTGATTGCAGTCGTTCTCAATTTTATTTTTTATGTGTTCATGTACTTTCCACAATCAAACATCATAACAAAAATAAATAATTTTTGTTTTCTGTTTTACTTATATTTCCTTTTTTTATTATTTTCCAAATTCTTTGAAGATTTATTCAATATGTATTGATGAATAAATACCCATATAAGTAATCAATATCTCCGGCTATGCTCTCCACCTCCTTTCCTTCACCTTATTTTCTTCACTATCAGCTAACTCAATCGGTACGCCTATAGATCTCAGAAGTTGGTTCCACTGTGGAGCCCTCTTGACGTCAATTTCAGAAATTAGCATTTCATTGTTGATGAAACATTGAACATAAAGTAGAATTTCATCAGAATAATAAATTTCTCTAGTCAGAAAAAGCTTATTACTACCTAGTCTGCGGAAAATAACCTAATTAGAGCTTCAGAAACAAGTATGTACTGCAAAAAGTGAAATCATAGAATATTAAAGTGAATTCAACCTCGTTTTGTAGGTTATGTGTTATTGTAAAGTAATTCGTGAAGAGTTCTATGAAAATTATTTGAAAGTTCCGTTCTTATTTGCACTGTGGCAAGTTTTATGGTTTCAGCAAATACCTGGGACCTCATGTACCAAACTGCTCAGCGTTTTGGATTCTCTTCCGCTCTAGGCTTCCCCTCATTTATGAATTTCCAATGGAAACAAAGGTTATGTTAACTCTGCATTTGTGAATGTTTCATCTGGTAGTGTTCTTCATATTTCACTAATGTTTTCTTGGCTAGTAAATGATTTTATTCCAAATTGTTTGTTTGTTCCAAATTTTAATTTTCAACGTGGTTTCTTCCCAAAATAATTTTTTTCACCATCTCCTCGCTTGTTGATTCCCTCCCCTTGATGCCAACACATTTTGTTTTTCTTCCCGAATTTTCGATTTTGACACACCATTTGTGGCACTTTTCATTATTTTTCACTTCTTTGACAGTTTTAATTTATGAAACTTTTTTAACTACATATACAATACATGTAAAATTATTCTTTTGACGTTTCTGCTTTTCTATATTTTTAAAATTACCAATTTTGCATCAAGATCTCTCCTGGCATCTCATTGGCTGTTGTTTTCAGATCCAATTTCATATACAGGATGTTTGAACTTTTAATATTTTATTATTTGCTTGTGATCAAAAATATATTCATAAATTTTGATTTCTAAATATTTTAAATTATGCCAATTGATTGAAATGTTGAAAACATGTTCATTTCAAATATAGGTATCGATTAATATTATACAATGTGTCAGAAAAAAGGCAGAATCTTCAGAAAAACTGTAAAATAACATAGCACAGATTACTAAATACCAATATTTTTTTTATTTATGGGTTTTTTCTTTATTATTATCATCATTTCAAACCTGTAAACATTTGACCTACTTCTAAACATAACAATATATATATATATATATATATATATATATATATATCTGTATTTTTGACCTACAAGAAAAATAAGGAAGTTCTCTAGTCGACGTGAATATTTTTTTTTATAACCACTCATAGCTTTCTACAGAGTAGTCATATTTGAGGCACAAAGTAAATGGTACGCGCTATGCTCTTCCGTAAATTATTAATTGGGTAACGCTCCTTTGACATTATGTCAATGCAACATGACTCAGCAATTTTCAAATGTATTGTACTGTATTTAGATGTATTACTTACTGAACAAAACTCAACAAATATTTATTAATGTTTTTCATATCTCCCTACAATGAGCCTTTTTTCTGAGAATAGTGTGAGAGGCAGCACTCGTGGAAGGGTTGTACATCAAACCTTCTCCATTTAGGATAGTGATAGTTGAATTATTTAAAATTATTAGGTAAAAAAAAAATTAATAACCACAATGCCAACAAAACCTTGTAATTTTGCGAAATGCACTTCGGATAATCGATATCAAGAGGAAAACGTGGTTTTTATTCCATTCGTAAAACCTCAGATTAATGAGGTTAGATGTAATGAATATCACGGGGAGAGTGTGATTAACGGAAGAAAAAATAAATAAATATTCATATGTTTACTCTAAACATTTCATTGGTGGTAAAGGTCCAACTGAGGAAAATCCTGTTCCAGTTTCTGCAATGTTCAGTGAGGTTGGTAAGGTTTACGTAAGGGGGTCGTGCTCATGCTCCCTGAAAATAGCTGTTCGACATTTTTATGTATTTGTGCCTCGTGAACACGAATCCGAACGAAAAACGGGGCGGTCTCATACTGTTTCCGATATATTGACTTTCTTCTTCATTTCTAGGCAACAAATATCACTCATATTGCCTTCTTCTATTCACCAGCTCAAAATACAAACACCAAATCACTTATTCTCTTTACAACTTTGCACAAAATATTGCCGGTCTTTTCGAAGAAATACTAACTTTTCACCTTTGACATATGAAATTTACTAAATAAAAAGTGAAAAGTCAGGTTAGGTGTGAATGTTGAAGAAGGAGTACTTTTTCGATGAAACTGGCTACATTTTGAGAAAAGTTGTACAGAAAATGGGTGATTTGGTGTTAGTAGTTGAAGCTGGTGAAAAGAAGGGGGCATTATCAGTGATTCTGGAGGGTGAAAACGGTGCCTAAAAATGACCTCATGTATCATATACACTGTATTTAAATCATTTTTCGACCGAAAATTTTGAAATTTTGACAAGCAAGCCACCGTTCTGATGTTGCTACATTATTATCCTTGAAATTTGCAAATTTTAATTAGCCTCCTAAAACGTCGTCTCTTGACAGAAAATTTTTTTTATCATTATTTTCACATGTACTCAAATGTTTGTCCCTGCCGGACTACTAGCGCTGCTAGTGAGGAATTTTTTGTACTCGAGAAAAAAGACTCATTAGGTTTGTGTTTGTTGGTTGGTCATTATGATGAATGAATCAATATTTGAGAGCAAATTCAACTATACTTCATCTTTTTTTTTTGGAGTCCCCGATCAATCTAGTACACCATCGAACTGAGTTGATCTATAAAAACTTTTCAATGAAACAACCCTTCCCCATCATTCATTATATAATGAATTCGAAATATAATGATTATTGTTTCTTGCAGGTATTTCCTTATTCCCCAACCGGCGGTTTCCGCAGCTTTCATTAATTTTTCCAGGAAATGAATAGAATCCTGAAGTTTTTTTTTATTTTGAACAACCGTACTTTATTATAGAATTGAATTATACACCGTTCATGCCCACATAGTTAGACTCCACTCTATATTACTCGTTATCTTCAGAAAACAGGAAAAACATATCTCACCTGAGAACTCAAAGTTAGGGATCAAATCTGTTTACCACAAAAATAAAATTTCAGTCACAATACCATAAATGTGGAAAATTCATGAGAAGTAGAACAGTCGAATCATTTATTGTGTCAGCCTTTCTGATAATACTTGATAACCGAAAAATTCTGTGTAAAAGTCAGTTCTGTTGAGTTATTTTTTGCTGACATAGTTTATGTGCCAAATAAAATAATGAGACAAATCCGATTAGATGTACAAATTCCGCTTCATTTGGTTCTGCTCCGAATTCGACATTAATATACGATTTCCTACAAACTGCACTGCGGATTTCAACTTCTAGTGAAACATAGTGCCTTTTCAGCATCCGTGATATATTTATGGATGCCCTAATGGATTTTGTAGCTATCAAGTTACGCTCTACAAAGGCGGGTTCAAATTGAATACAGTTGTTCCGGAAACAGAAAATCGGAAAAACAATTAGTGTAAATCAAATCAATTTATGTTGAAGTAGAAGTATTGATCTTCTCATATGATATGGGGTTGATTATTACCTTTTTAACGAAATTAATATCTTGAATATTTTGATTCTTGGAATTTGTGTCCGAAATCATGAGGAATAGTGAAGTGGATTGAAAATTGTTCCGCATACCGGGTTTCTTCATTTGTATAAAACAATATCTTTCCACTCAATGAGAACATGTCGAAAACTATATGTTAGTGAAACACTTTTCCTTCGATTTCTGTTGGACTCTGATCTCAGCGAGTCGCGAATCTGCGGATAGATAACGAAACGATTTGCTCCACTTCCCAAAAAAAGTGGTTTGTAACACCACGTTTGTTCCGTAATAACTTTTGCGTTTTTATGTTTTTCCGTGACATCTTGCGTTCTCGGTAATAATTGTTGCTATTATTTGACATAAACGAACACATCGGGTGATCGTGCTTAGTTTGGTAGCTTGGGTAGGAAGGCCAAATTGTATGTCTTATGAAACTGAGGACCGGAAAAACTAATACAGTTTGTTAAATTCAGGAAAATAATTCAGCAAGATCACGAGAGTGCAGGAGCTGAATTCCTGGGTGAAAACTGTAGCGACATCGACAGTCGTCGTTCCTGTTTTATTTTTTTGAAAATAACAGGTAGAAGTGGAGATTGGATTACTACTGAGATTTTCATGACGTACTTGTTCAATGTCGATTATGTTCAGTCAACTGTCAGAAATTCCATATCGTGATTGGTGAGAAAGAGGTTGACTCAAATCATCAATGAACTCCATCTAGTAACTAGATCTGAAGTTATCCATTGCGTCTTATCTGAAAACAAAATCAACAGGTGCGATATAAAGCACTCGTTGGAGCCCAGAGACAAATCTGTCGTGAAAGAGTCAAACTGAATACCTACTATCCCCTGAAATGTCTTAAATAAAGATTGTATTGTGTTGTTCCCTTGTTAATTTGTGAATTATACCAAAGCAGTGGATTCTCTTATTGGTAGTCACTCATCAATTCTCTTCTGGTTCACAATCATGACTTCAAATGAGTCGGAATTTCGTATCGTATTCTTGGATCCTAATTGTTTCATTGGTTACATCGAATTATGCGTCTCGCTGGCAGGACTTTTTTTTTTCTCTATAAGATACTGCAAATCATAATTGGATCCTTCCCTTAGAATGTGATTTTGCCGAGAATATTCTAGTGGAGTTCAGTTAGTGATTTTTTTTTGTGAAATAGATGCATAGCATCCTATCACCGTATCACCAACGTTCCCTATTGTTTTCATCAGAAACCCTCCTCAGTTTGAGGTTTTTTTGGGTAGCTCATATATTGGAATACCATTTAAGTAAGGGACCTAGCCAAATCAACCACCTTGGATAATGGGTACCGGTCTGCACCGGACACGCCAGAAGACTGAGTCCAAGGAAAATAATAATAATAACTATGGTTAATGGTATATTTTCAAGTAATCATTTGGAATTGTGAACTGTCTGATTCACCAATGTTCGGAGGAACTCAACGTCGGTTGACGCATGTACTGATTTTTCATTTTTTTTTCCGGCAAGTGCATATCGGGTGCCATTTACTTTTGGCCCCAATCTAGAAATTTGGTAATTTAGACGTTTCAGCTCCCATTTTGGAGTCATTTCCAAAAAAATTGGTAGAAATATATAAATATAAATAAGTTATTGCTGGAACAATTACGAACATAACTGCTTTGTGCCATTCTATGTGTTCTCTTGTGAGTTTTCTGAAAAATAAAACTGAAAATAACGACGTCTTTTGGTAGCTATAATGAAATTAGTGATGACCTATTCGTTAATAATATTGACAACCATTAGAATTATACAACAAAAATATTAGACTCTATCAGTATAAATAACTCATTCGGGTGTTCAAGAGACAATATTGCTCTCACCCACTTCAATATAAGGAGTATAAATAAACATTTTAATACCCTGCCTCCTTTTTCCGACTCTACTGGTAAACAATTTGATATGATTGTTCTCTCTGAGACCAACAATATATTTGAAGTTAACCAATACGCAATTGAGTGCATGAATTTCAGAATGATAGCACAGTAAACAAGTGCGATGGGTGTGTAGTTTATGGGGAAAAATCATCAGTACCTGCAGGTTCAGTACTTGAGACCGGTATAACTGAATTTCTGAGAGTGGAGTTTATTGAAAATAATATTAAGAAAGGTTTGATTGTTAATTATCGATCACCCTCGTCTGATCCAAATTATTTTATTGACGATCTTACCCAGCTTCTTTTAAGTAAACGGTACATAGGCTGTGACGTAAAAATTTCAACTGGGGATTTCAATATAAATATATTGGAAGAAAATTCCAAAGAGAGAGTGAATTACTTGAACTGCTCATCTGATTCTGATTGGGATAGATATACACAAATCAAAATCAATGGAGATAGTGAATTAAAAAAAACGTGAATTTCAGGGGAAATAATCAATTCTATTAGGAAGAGAGATAATTAAAAAAACCGGAAAAATTTAAAAAAAAAAAAATAAAAAAAATTTAAAAAACTACAATAAAAAACCTGTGGAATTATAAAAAAAGTTACAAACGATCCTGAGAGCAAACAGTCCACAATTGACAGATTGGATGACGAAAGAGTAGAAATAACTGGTAGTAAGAATATTGCCAATGTTGACTATCATACCGAGATAGGAAACACGATGGCTAGGAATATTCGAAAAATACATATAAATGTAACCTACGTGCCAATTCTCCATTCCTGGTTCCATTCAGTGTGGATGATATTATAGAGCAAATAAATTGTTTGAAAAATAAATACTCTAGCAATGGTCTTGGCCGCTAAAATCTTGAAATACACTTATAAAACTTTTGCTTTGCCAATTCAATACATTGTCAATCTGATTGTAGCCACAGGGGAATACTCAGATACCCTAAAGAAAACAAGTATTGTAACTGTGTTCGAAGGAATTAAGAAAATCAGTAATAAGAATTACACACCATTCGCAATAACCAGTACTCTGAATAAAGTGAATTTCTTAATGAGTAAGGGCAACTGACCGACTAACAATATGGTTTTAAACGGAGATGTGGTACTGAAGATGCAATATGTAAAGTAACCTTTTTGGACCTGGCCAGGGCATTTGACACTGTGTCACATGAGGTTCTACTATCTAAAATGTATCAGATGGGAATTCTTCGTATAGCACAGGATCTTTCCGAATCATGATCGACGAATAGGGTCCAAAATGGACAAAGAGGTTAGTCATTAGCCATTGGTGGAGCTTGGTGTGCCACAGGGAACGGTACTTGGACCGGTCCTATTCTCAATTTATGTCAATGATATCACGAATATCTTGGAAAAAGTTGAAGTTATTAGTTATGCAGATGATACAGTGGTTTCAGTTAACGGTAATAACTGATAGATAGTGTTAAAACAAATAAGTCTAAGTGAGATTTAATTGTGACTGGATAGTAACTCACTTACTCCTAATTCATCAAAAACCCATTAACTTGCTCTTCCTCCAAATAACGATAATACACCTCGAGATATGAAATAGAAAATACACACAGAACGATTTGTTCAAAACAATCCAACAAGCTCCGTATTCAATTAAAATAAATAAAAGTCCCATCTCCGTCAATAATAGTCATGAAATGACCGTTCATGTAAGAAATAAATCCACAAAATGAAACTAATCCGACATCAGTAGGTATTTCTTTTGAACCAATGCAAAACATTGTTGAAACCTTGACGCCAAACGCATAAATTAGTACGTCGCTCGCCTCACCCGCGACATCTTGGTCGAATCGAACTTGAAACGGTGAAAATCGCAGGGATCGAGAACAGTCGTCCGGCCACCAGCATCAAGCGCACCACGCATGAAATAGCAGCACGAACCAGGATAACACGAGAGGCACCGCGGATACACGAAGGAAGTTGATACTCAGCAGAGTAGCAGTCCGAGCCACGACTACCCAAAAAACGCGATACACGAAGAGAGTTTGGTTAATATACGTTGGGAGATGCGAAGTATGGAGAAAAGTTGAAGACACCGGCGATCCGTCCGTAGAGGTACATCTAGTAGAAGGAGAAGTCTGCCAATGTGCGCTTCAGAGCACAATTGAAAATTACTATCGTTCCGGAAACCATAGCAGTCACCAAGTGGGTAATTTTCCGATGAGGGAGGAAGCTGTCAGTTGGCTTGCAATGCACCAAGTACCTCACCACACTAACAGTTGCAGAGTGTAAGATCATAAAATAGCGTTACTTGCATAGGTAGCTAATCGAGAAGGGGGAAAGCTATCAGTTGGGTCGCAAGACACCTAGTACCTCACCACACTAACAGCAGCAAAGGATTATGAGGTAGCGTCACTTGGGTAGGTAGGTGACCGAGAAGGAAGAAAGCTGTCAGTTGGGTCGCAAGGCACCTTACTAGGTGCCCTCCCCACACTTACAGTCGCGCAGGTTAGGAATCGAAGACTTGCGATTGGGGCGCCTAACTAGCCGAAGGAGGAGCGAGCTGTCAGATTGGTCGCAAAGCACCTAGTACCTAGTACAGTCGTGCAGTCTAGGCACCAGAAAGTTGCGATAGACGTATATAGCTAACCGCAGGAGGAGCAAGCTGTCAGTTGGGTAACATGGCAATTAGTACATCAACACACTAACATTTTCTGAATTTGCCTTGATGACTGGCTTGCCAACCGTTAGGTATTGAGGCGTTTCTTCTATCTATCTATCCAGCTAGCCACTGCGAAGGAAATGTATTCCATCTCCACACTCCCAAAAATTAGAGGATGATTGTCTTCATGTTTTTGTCTTCATTGTCTTTATGTTATTCATTTCACAGTTTTGTTTATTTTTTAATTATATTTTGTGTTTGATTCTAATCTTTCGAGTTCTTCCTTCCCTTTCTTCCTCTCCTTCCTTGTTTGTGTTCTTTGTTTATTGTTTCTTTTCGTGTTTTTTTTTCTGATTCTTCCACTTGGTCACTCTTGGCCTATTATTTGTTCGTGGTCCAGAATCATTTTATTTCCCCTCTTATTTATTTCGTTTATCAATTCATTTGTTAAACTTTCTCTATTTCTTATATTCGGTGGGTAAGTCATGTTGTTTTTGCTCAGGTGGTCTATCATTCTGTGTTAGGCTCTCTTCCTTGTATACAATTCACACCTTTTCATTATGTGTTCTTTGGTTCCTTCTTAATCCCACACTTGCCTTTTCCGTCGGTTATTCTCGAGTTGAACCTGATGTAGTAAGTTGAACCTGATGTAGTAAGACTGAAAGTTTCCTGTGACCAACTGGGTTGTCTTCCAATTCATTTCAATCAGCTTCGTCTCTGTTACTTTTATTCTTTCATGTAGTCTTTGCCTTTGAGCTTTCTCAGTGCGATTGCCATGCCGCTTCTATTGGTTCTGTTTTGAATTTACATGTGCTCCTTCTTGGTGTTTGATATTTCTTCTACTATATCGTCTTCATGGTGTTTTCTGGTTTCTGAATCTGCCTGTCATACTCCTTCGATGTCATGGTCCTCTTTTAATTCGAATTTGACTGTGACTAATTGTTTTTTTCCCCTCTTTTATCTTTTTATCAATTGTATTGAATGAGTTGTTTCTATATTTCTGTCTGTATATTCTGTTTATAGCTCTTTGTGAGTTAGAAATTATTGTTATTTGCCTGTGTGGATCTAGTTTGATTCCCCATTGTATTCCTTTCAGAATGGCATATAGCTTTGTTCCATGGATGTCCTTTCCATTACTTATCTTCCCTCCATTTGTTAGCCATGTGCCCTTTTCCGTTGTCCTAGGTAGCCCATATGTTCTGTTATCTTTTCGTTCGCTAGCATCCGTATATATTATGTTGCTGTCTTGGGTGTTTACTTCTTTCGTTGTTATTATTTCCGTTGGCTTCATTCCTTATATGCTTTCTCACTCTGTTTTTTGTATTCATGTTCGACTCTCGCTTAGATTTCCAGCGGTACCGTTTCTGCTAGGACGTTGAGTGCTTCTGTCGGTATACCTGCCCCCACACCTGTTAATATTAGTTGTGGCTCTTTGTATCCTTTTAGTTTCTTCTCTACTCTTTCCATCTGTTAGTTACTTTTGCCTTCAATTATTATTCCCCCTTATGGTAATTGTCCTAGTCCCCGTAATCCGCCCTCTATTTCGATTATTGTCAGTGTCTTCTTGATGTTGGTTTCGTTTTCTCATTCTCCTTCAGTCGGACCATAAGCTCGTGTTATCTCGGTGGTGTGACGCAGTGTCCCTGTTGGTCGTTGCGGTAACTTATGTTCGCTGCTTTGGATGCGTAGGTCCTGATTTCTTGCATGTATTGTGGTCTGTTTGGGAGTTGTGGGAATGGCTGTGGGAAGGTTTGTGGGTGAACTATTGGTGTTGCTTGATTTATTTGGAATTTCGCTAGCTTTGTTGCTCTGTCCTTCCAAAGCTTGGTTAATCCTTCCTTTTTCGTAATTTCCGTCTCTTGCTTGCCTATTTTGAATACTAGTTTCGTCAATACAGGTCCTGTGTTGCCTGTCTTACAGCTAGTTGGTCTCCCCTGTTGAACAATATCTCTCCTCCAGTTTGCCTGATCATGGCTGTGTTGATAATTTCGATGTTTTTGATTTTTTCTTCCATTTCCTCTTGCCTTGATCCTTCTGCTTCCATAGTTTCATTTTCGCTCTTCTTGCTTTCTTGTGTCTCTTCGTCTCCTGACAGTTTTTCCTCTGACGTATTTTCTAGACTCTTGCCGCTTTCTCTCCTGCATTTTATGACTTTTTTTCCAGTTCAGGCGGCGTGTGTTGAAGTCTTGGCCCTCTTGGAAAAAACCCGTCCTTGACTAGTCCTTGGCTGCTTTCTGTGTTCTAAGGCATTTTCTGATCCATTCATTCGAAGATAGGGTATTTGGAATTCTTCTCTTTCTCTTCTATCATATTTCATTCATTTCGTAATTCTGCAACTATTGCTTATATTTAATTTGAAATTTTCAGATGTTTATTTCCTCCAAAAAGTCGCCTAAATTTCAGCGACTTAGTCTCTAGAACGATAATTTCACCGAAATTTGTTTTATTAAAATCGACTTTTACTGAAATTTTTCTTCTCCTGATACTTTGATTGTATTCAACACTCTCTCTTGAGGGAACCTTTCCCCCTAGAATAATGAAACTTTCCTGCAAAAAAAGGTTCATAATTTGAATTGTAAAAATTAATATTTTTCGAGATATAAAGCGTTAAATTTGTCGTAATATGAAAAGTTTGATCCGATAATTGTAAAGAATTTCATATTACGACAAAATGAACGCTTTGTATCTCGAAAAATATCAATCTTAGAGATTCGGTTTATGCGACTCAGTTTGTAGGAAATGGAATTTCCTACAAGTTTGTCATCTACATTTTTCATATTGATTCAGTCATTTTTCAAGTAACGTCAAAATAATAAGAACTCTCAACAAAAATCAGATTTAGTAACCCGTACAATATTATCGATACAGATTACAGCTACGACACTTTCGTAGAGCATGTTATCCTGAGTAAATCGCGTTTTGGTACGATATGATAGCATCAAATGCCGCTGAGTTATAGATATTTGAAAAAAATTAACAAAGTGTATGTGTATTTTGAATGGAGAATATTTCCAAGCTCTGGGAAAGTAGGTACTTAATGTAGATATTGAGGTCTCAAATGATCAAGGATTTTTTTTTGACATTTTCAACAAAATTATCGGTTGGGAGCGAAAACATAACCCCCTTGTATATATATATATATATATATATATATATATATATATATATATATATATATATATATACAGTGACCGGCAAAAAGTACGCATCATATGGGAAATTCTTTTATTAATGAATTTTGACGAATATCGATATGTGCAATCGCTTCTGCATCAAAATCAACCCCAAAAGATGTTGTACAGTGCCGTTCGTCTTTTCGTGTTTGGCGGGAATTTTTTTTTTTAAATTATGTCTTAAAACACACTTATTTTGGAAAATATTGAAAAATGTTATTTGGTAAAGGTGGTTTAGAACGACATTTTATAGCTATGTACAAGTTTTGAAAAAAATCTGAGATAAAAAAATGAAAAACAATTTTTTGCCATCATAAAAATTTCAATTTGGAAAAATACATTTTAGACAAAGAAACTCATTAGTAAGGCCAACAGTAATATTTTAAATGATATTTTGTAAATATTCGCAAGCTACTTCTATTTTATTCGGAAAAAAATTGAAATCTATGGATTTGCCATGTATTCAGCTGCTTCATAAGAGGTCACTGAAATATCTCCAGGACATTATAATCCCGATACTGTTCATTATTAATAAAGGTCCTTGTTTCTTCATAATTTCAGATTGAATTTTTCATTCAAACAAAAAATAAATTGATTTAAAACTTTCGAGTATGCATTAAATTGTTTGGTTTATAATTATTTCAGTTTCTAATTTCATTATAAAATGTAATTATGTAAAGAATTGAATCAAGTTTTTGTTCTAATATAAAATTCATATTGAAATTCTGTAGATACAAGGTTCTTTGTCAATAATAAATAGTATCGGGATTATAATGTCCTGAAGATATTTCTGTGACCTCTTATGAAGCAGCTGAACACATGGCAAATCCACAGATTTAAAATTTTCTTCGAATAAAATAGAAGTAGCTGGTGAATTTTTACAAAATATTATTCAAAATACTACTCTTGGGCTTCACTAATGAGGTTTTTTGTCAGAAATGTACTTCTCCTAATTGAAATTTGTTTTATGGCAAAAATTGATTTTTATTTTTTCATCTCAGATTTTTGTCCAAACTTGTACATAGCTATAGAATTTCGTTCTAAACAACTTTTCCAAATAACATTTTTCAATATTTTCCCAAATAAGTGTGTTTTGAGACATAATTCTTTAATTTTTTAATTTTTCCGCCAAACAAGAAAAGACGAATGGCATTGTACAACATCTTTTGAGGTTTTTTTTGATGCAGAAGCGATTGCATGTATCGACATTTGTCAAAATGTTATATTAAAAAAAATTCCCATATGATGCGTACTTTCTGCCGGTCACTGTATATATATATATATATATATATATATATATATATATATATATATATATATATATATATATATATATATATATATATATAAGACTAAATAAGAAAGAGTTTTACTTTTTCTCATAGGCCATTATTTTGACTGCAACCTCAAGGAATATCCTTTCTACAAAGTTTATTTTAATATATATAATATATATATATATATATATATATATATATATATATATATATATATATATATATATATATATATATATATATATATATATATATATATATATGGTATATATGTCAAATGAAAAATGACGCAGACAATCCAAGAGGGTGGCAGTAGAGAGTTTATATTACCATCATTATGTTCAATTAGTTCATTCCATTGGCACAACCTATAAAAATATACAAATCCAAATTCTGAAATAAATATTCAGAATTCAACAAAACATTATACTCAAATGCAAGAAACATCCTGTATTCAAAATTGGAACTAAAAGGAAACATGACAGGCAATTGTCAAACTATTTTCTATTCAAGTGATCAAAATAATGAAATTTGAGAACAGAAAAATGTTTCATGTGAACTTTGAAGGAAATTTAGTAAATAGAACTATGTGTAGAAATCAAATTTGGAAATAACAATTGTATAATAGGTAGGAAGTGGAATAATGTGTTTGAAAAAGATGGTTATAGTAAAAATTCATAGAACATAACGGAGAGTGATGGTTATCAAGGAGAAAGAAGAATTAGGGGAGAAGCAAAATGAAAAGGGAAGCATATTAGAAAATTTTATGATCGATTTTGTGGAAGAAATGCCAATAGTCAAAGTATACACAACAAGTTTTCTTCCTGGGATATCTCCGATTTATTTTCTTTTTTTTTTCTTATCATTCATGTCCATGCCTGTAACTTCAATGAAAAAATATTATATTATTATATGAGAAATATTATTTCGTGCAATCAGGTAAGAATCGAATCGGAACCAAGGACTTTCAAGAAACCACAGATTTTCATAGGCAACCATATACCATCGTGGAGGAAAAAAAAATGCTTTAATTTGATATATAATTCATCAAAATACGCGATGAGGGTAGAAGTTCGACAATTTGATACCTGTTGCCAAGTTCCGGCCAAGTGGAAAGCAGCAACCTAAACCTTTCAAGTATCCTACATATCTCTCTCTCAAATGATTTATAACTTTTCTTATTACCCAATGGGGGTAGATGATCGAAAAAAATCAATTGAATGAACTTTAATTGAAAGTACTTGAGGCCATTATTTGATAGGCAATCCGTAATTAACGTATACGTATGTTGATAATTATCTCTAAAAATAACTCTGGGTTCCATTAACAGATAGGAGTAGTAATCATGCAGTGGGATCTTGGTCTAGTACGGTATTCTGCAGTTGAACAAGAGAATCCCGGGTTTGATGAAAGATGAAGCGAACGGATGCGTCATGACAGATTTCAACGGCCTCGGTGCAAAAATTCGTCAAAAAATCTAAGGGAGTCTGATATAATTATGGAAATAAAATTTCATCCCGATATTCTGTCGATTGCCTGAGGGAACTGAAAGAAAAAACCGCTAGTCAGCATATATATATATATATATATATATATATATATATATATATATATATATATATATATATATATATATATATATATATATATATATATATATATATATATATATATATATATATATATATATATATATATATATATATATATATTTTGCCGATGAAAATCGAGATACTTGATGTTTTGTAAAAACAATTTTTTGAAGTAATTGTAAATTGAAATTGAAAAGGGAAACGTTCTCAATCGAATATTGATAGAAAGATAATTCTGTGAATTGAAAAATCAACGATTAAAATGAAGTAATTTTTTGTGAATGTCTAACAGAAAACAACTACTTTCCTGGCTAAAGCCACGCTGAACATTGAACTTCATCTGATAGATATTCTGAAAAGGCTCTTACTCAAAAAGAAAAATCTGAAATTGAAAATTTGCATTTTCATTCAGATAGTTATTTGATTTTCTATTCCATGAATACCCCACAAGAGGTTATTTTTACGATGGAAGATAGTGACTAAAGTTTATCTTTCAGTCGCAGATGATTCCACATCTGATTTTATGAACATTCTGTTCATATTTTCAACAAATCAATGTGAATTGAAAGTTGTCAAATATAAGTTGTCGCAATCAAAGTTTATTTTAGTCAGATCTTGGCTCAGTTTTACGTGACAAAGTTGATCCTTCTAGCAAACTCAAACCATTCCTAATGTCAACGCAGTTTAGAGAAAGGTTCCTTACTTTCAATATGGTGTCAGGAGCAATGTTCAAGGATGTACCTAGTATGGAGAAAAAAGTAAAGTCAATTTCTGACCGAGATCTACTTGAAAATCTCTACTTCCTAATACACGGAGAACGAGCTAGAGGAATTGTCAACAGAAGCAAAAGATTCTTTCATTTCAAGGATTCAAACATAAGCAAGGGTCCGAAGAATTTCGAAAATATAGCGAAAAAATCGGAAAATCTCTCAGCATCTTGAATCTCCAAGAACTATGAGATTTCTTCGATGATTCTGCTTCTACCAGTGAGTTGTGTGGAATCTGCTGGAATCATTGAGACTTTTGATGAGTATGATCATGTCAAATGAAAACCAGGGAACAAAATCAACCTTCGGTAGCGTGAATAGCCAAAAAACGATCGCAGAATCACAAAAATCTTGTTGTATACAGTATCATGAAGTCTTCTACGAAACTCAGAGAGAAGTTGATAGACTTCGAGAGGGGAAATAATCTATCTCGAATCGAAAATAAGTTTCGAAAAAACGACGAGACAACTGCGCCTAAAGATCTACAAAATAAACAAAGCGATCTCGAAAAGAAGCAGAAACTTTTATAAATTGCTGAAAACCGGTTGATGAGTAAAGAGAATTTCATTGAAGAACTAGTGGAAAGAGTACAAGAGCTATCAAAGTCGGAGAGCGGTGAATATTTCTCAGGAGAGGAAGATTCAGAAAACTCTTTAAAAATGAAAGGAGTAGAAGAATGGACTTTAGCCAAAGGACATTTTTCCAAAAAAAAAATAAGAGGATACCGAAATGATAAATTTATCCAAATTGATCAATGATATGTTGGCAAGGCAAACAGTAGGTAGTCAACTCCCATCATTTGATGGACCTTCTTGTTTAAAATGGCCCATATTCCTTTCACAATATCAGTTATCGAATGAAGCTTGCAAATTCTCACCGGAAGAAAACGTTTTAAGGCTGACTAAAAGCTTGACAGGTGATGCTTAGGATTCAGTAGAAATGCTCCTAATAGCAGCTCAAGAAGCCAGTGAAATTCTCGACAAACTACAGAAAAAGTATGGGAGGCCCGAGCTCGTAATGGACGAGTTATTTGCAAAAACTCATCAACTTCCAGCTGTGGAATGCATGCAATCTTTCCTGAGTTTCAGTTGTACCGTAAGAAATATAGCAGCTGTTCTAGAAGGAGATAAAACTTACTTCATTTATCAGCGGAACTTACTTGCTAGTCTTGTTAATGAACTTCCATCCCATATGTTAACAAATGGGCAGTGTTTCAAGAAAAAGACCGTAAACTTAAAGAATCTCTACAAGATTTTCCAACATAGATACAACAAACGTCCGACGTAGTTTCGAGAATAACTTACTTGCTAGTCTTGTTAATGAACTTCCATCCCATATGTTAACACAATGGAGAGTGTTTCAATAGAGAAGAAGACCGATAAACTTAAAGAATCTCTACAAGATTTTCCAACATAGATACAACAAATGTCCGACGTAGTTTCGAGAATAACTCTCGTTTCAAACAATGACAAAATAGATCATTCGGTGGAGAAAATGCCGGTAAATGAGTTATTACCTAGACAGGACAGAAAATATTTGGTACCATCTGGAAAAATGTGTGAGGTTTGTAACAAGGGTGAACACCCAATTGAAAAATGCAACCAATTCCTGAATACTGACGTACAACAGAGATGGAAACTGGTGCAGAATCACAAGGCTTGTTTTTGGTGTCTCCGATATCATACAGGAAAATGCCAGAGAAGAAAGGCCTGCAACGTCGACCACTGCGAAAGAAATCATCATCAACTGTTCCAAAAAAAAATCAGTTCAACGCGATCCCTGGAACATCCAAAACGAATGCATGTATCGAAGTCAATCCCAACTTCACTCTGCTGAAAATCCTTCCCATGAAGATTAAAGGCTCCAATGGCCTATTTACTATTCGGGTCTTGCTGGATGAAGGAAGTACTGCAACCTTGATTGACTCTGCGATAGCAAACAGAATTGGATTGAACGGGCAAATGGACTTTGTTGAAAATGGACTGGTGAAATATGTAGATATGATGAAAATTCTAATACATGTTTCGACCTGGAAAACGTGAGAACTATCGAAAATCTCGAATTACCAGAACAAAAAATGTATGTTCAATGTATGCTCCGGAAATTTCCATTCATCAAACATGTTCCGTTAGACTTGAACAATCAGGAAAGGCCTACATTATTGATTGGACAGAACAATGCTGATCTAATAATTCCTAGGCAAGTAATTCAGCCGCATCCCAATGAACCCATGCTTTCTAAAACCAAACTAGCCTGGACAATCCACGGTTTTTTGAAGCACAACAGAAATCAGGAAGAAATAATTATAGTTTGCTGTGAAGATACAGATGAAAAGTTACACGAACTTGTGAAAAATTTCATGAAAATGGAAAATGTTCGTGCCGTTCATACAAAACTTCATGGTCAAACGAAAGAAGGAGAGAGGGCACTTTCTATTGTGAGCAACTCCATTTCCTTTTTCAGAGGGCGGTATAAGGTCTCGATAGCGTTGATCATAAAGACGAAGCTATTCAGCTGATCAATTATGTCATCGAAATACATTCCAATGGAGGATTTGAAATTAAAAACTTCATCTTCAATTCGGTGAAAGTCTTCGAGGGCATACCACAGCATCTTGTGTCTACCAGTCAGATCAATACTGAAGTCATTGGGAAAACAAATCAGGAAATAATTCTGGGCATGCTATGGAAACCTGCAAAAGATTTTTTCAGTTTCGAAGTGAAATTTCACAAAGTTCCCACGGAAATCATCGAGGGAATGGAAATACCTACCAAGCGTCAGGTTCTGGAAACTGGCATGTCCATTCACGATCCCCTAGGATTTTTATCTCCTGTGACCATAAAAGCAAAGATTATGTTGCAGAAAATATGGAAAGTTGGCATTCGATGGGATGATAATATCACAAACAATATATTCCAAAAATGGTTGGTCCGACTCAAAGAATTAAAGGAAGTTACTAATATAGAAGTGCCGAAATGTTATTCCCCGAAATTCACCGAGGCCAATTCAATCGAAATGCACATTTTTCTCGATGCCAGTGGAGATGTCTATGCGACGGCAATTTATTTACGATTCGTCTATTCCGATGGAATCCAAGTGGAACTAGTTGTTCCAAAAGCCCGAATTGCTCCACTGAAAGTACTGACCATCCCCAAACTTGAACTTTCTGCGGCACTATTGGGCGTTAAACGAAAGTCCAACGCTCAACCAGGAAGACACAAAATATCTTGACATCGACATCAGAAAGAAATACTTCTGGTCCGATTCACTGGCTTCAAAGCGATGAGAACCTTCAGACTTATGTATCAGTCAGAGAAGGAGAAATGTTGGAGCATACAGAGGTGAAACAATGAAGATGGGTACCCAGTTCATACAACGTTTCTGATGATTGTACCAGAGATACACCAAATGAGAAATTCAATTCTGAAAGTAGGTGGTTTAGGGGCCCAAAGTTTCTATACAGTAGTGGAGACGGATGGTTCGAAGCATCCAAAATGACTAATGACTGTGAACACAATGAAAATTATGTCATGAACGAAATAATTGTTACGAAATTATATTTTTCTGAGGCTATTCCAATCTTGGAGAATAATTTCAGTTGGTTGAAAATTCTCAGAATCACGGCAAGAGTACGAATATTTCTATCCGTTCAAAAAGATCACGAGACGTCGGAGTGACTCCCACAGCTGAAGATCCAGAATGGAGCCAGAAATTATGGTGCAAAGTCGTTCAATGCCAATGTTTTACAACTGATCCCGATTATTTTCAAAAGAGGGAACCCAATAAGAATGGCCGGCTCCATAATTTGTCAGTGATAGTCGATTCGAAGGACTACTCAGAATCGATAGTAGAATCACCAAGATGGAAAGCTTATCAGTCTTGGAAAAGGAACCGATATTGGATGGTTCTCATGAGTATACAAAAAAGATAATTCTTCATTTCCATAAACTGAATTACCATCAAGGTGTCGAAACCATCATCAATAATTTGGAAAAAGACTATTGGATACCCCGTATCAGATCGATGGTAAAAAAACAATCAAAGAATGTCCATACTGTAGAAGGCGAAAGGCAAAACAGGTTCAACCAAAATGGGTTTGTTACCGGAAAAAAGGCTCTTCCGGTATGAAAAACCATTTTCTGCAACCGGAATAGACTTTTTCGGACCTTCCACTATCAAGCTGGGGAGACGAATAGAAAAATGATATGGTGTATTATTCACTTGTCTCACGTGGAAATAGCCCATTCTCTCACAACCGACTCCTGTATTATGGCCCTCCGTAGATTTCTATCCAGAAGAGGTGCAGTTGAGGTCATATGGTCAGATAATAACACAAATTTGAGAGGGGCAAACCGGGAACTATTGGAAGACCTCGATGAACTACAGATGGATCCATTCTTCAATGAAATAATGAATCATGGTATTTCATGGAAATTCAATTGCCCTCTTTCACCATTCATGGGTGGAAGTTGGGAGAGAATAATTGGATGTTTCAAGAGAGCACTCATGGCCGTCCTGCGAGACCAACATCCAACAGCGGAAGTTCTCCATACAGTTCCCAACGAAGCTGAGTACATAGTCAACAGCCGCCCTCTCACTCTGGTATCTGATAATCCGAACGAATCAACAAGCATCACCCCCAATGATATTCTTATCGGAAAATCAACGAATATCATCACACCTGGACTTTTTTCGGCCGACCATCTGCTACTTAGGAAGCAATGGAGGATCTCGCAATATTTTTGCAGATATATCCTGGAAGCGATGTTTGCGCGAATATTCACTGACACTTATTGGGCGTTCCAAATGGACGAAGGACGATACGAACCTGCGGAAAGGTGAAAATGTTGTTATCAACGAATCGAACATACCGAGGGGAGTTTGGCCATTAGGCGTCATTGAAAAGGTCTATACAGGACCTGACAATATCGTGAGAGTTGTCGACGTACGAAAATCCCAAGGCATTAACAAGAGACCAGCAAGAAAAATTAATCGTCTGGATATCCGTATTGATGACCAAGGTGTCAATACATATATATATATATGTTAGGAAGGACCAGTCATATATTTTAAAAAAAGAAATAATTTCATAAAAAAACACAAAAATAATAAATACTTGATAGTTAGTAGTTCATGAGAAATTGTTTTCCATTTTTTTGAGATTCTATTTCCTTCATGAAGCCTCTGTGAATATTGATAGGTGAAAATATGCAAATACTATAATGCAATCATTTTCATACATTGTCAAAATGATTACAACCTATAATTGTTTGAAATACAACATAAAAGTCTAGATTCACAAAATCATTCTGAATTAAATGTGATCAACAAAATTATAAGCTTTGAACATACAGTATATGAAATTGTATCTAAAAATGGCCAATGAGAAAACTAGAAACGTCTTGATGATAATAGCCAATCAGGAAACAGAGATGGTGAGATAAAAGTTTTGAAATTTTGGAAAAGTAAGAACAGAGAAATGTCAAAAATAATTATCATCAAATATTGTATTTAGTTTATAAGAAATTTAAAATATATTAGTTCATAAGTTTTCTCAAATAACACCAAATAAATGAAAGTGCGACAAGGAAGTGCGCGAGTTTGAAAATTCAATTAAAAAAAAAACAGAAATGGTATCCGGGGGATAAAAAAACAAAGCGAGAGGAGATTGCGAAACATTTTGAAGAGAAGCCAGGTACAAAAATCGGAAAGAAAGAAATTTAGGATTTTATTTATGAGAAGGTAGTTTTTCAACAATAAAAAACCAATACAACCTCTGAATAATTTCGACACAAAATAAACAAGGACAAAAAAAGATTACCTTTTTGGTTCTCCACATGAAAACTTGTCCAAGCTGATTTCGTGGATTTTGGATGGTTCCTTTTGAAATGGTGAGTTCCTGAGAGGAGTGGATGAAACAGGAATTCAGATTATGCTAGGTATTGCATCAGCGACATTCCAGTTCCAGGTATAAACTCTTTCAGTGCACATCACAAACTGAATCACTTCACAAAATAACTCGTTTATCTGAAGAACACTATGATTTGGTATTAAACTATAGAAGAATTCTTCCAACTCAAAAGAAAGAAGTGAGGTTATATTTACATATCCATCATTGTTTTCATGAATAAAGGAAATAATTGTTTTTGATAATTTTTGGTTCATTTTCCCCAATGATATGCTAATATTTTACTCATCAACACTGAACTGAGAATATTTCGAGTGACATCAAGACAGGCAGTGGCTCTATTGCCAGTACCGACTCCTGAGGCGAAGGCGTACGAACTGAGATTAGTCGTGGTAAGAAATAGAATAATAATTGGCAACAACGTGGCGAGAAAACAGTAACGTTAGCTGTCAATTATTATTTCATAACAGTTAGCTATTATCATAACACAATATAACAATTGGCTTCCCATCGCGGAGCAATTATTAGAGGTATATAAAATAAAAAAAAATTATAGAGGGAGAAAATATTCGTGGGGCAATAACAATAACGTATGGCAGAAATAACAACAATTGATAATACAAAACAATATATATATATATATATATATATATATATATATATATATATGGAACCAGTGAATAGTGGGGTTTAGCAGCATATAAAAAAAAACTCTTTAAAGGTTGTCCAAGCTTTCGGAAATTTTATTAATTATTTCCATCATCAGGGAGAATCTTTGTTGAGAATGATCATGAAGGTGTTCAAAAATGATGGTTGATACATTATGAAGGATGGATGATGATATAATACAGTTTAAAATAACTAGTTAAGTATTAAAATGAGGATTATCACATTTTTATAGGTGAATGTCATTTCCCCATGTGGGAAAAAGTGTCCTAGTTCTCACAGATCGAGCTCGCTGCAATAAACACTCTTTCAATAGAAACCGACATACGGCTGAGGCAACGATTTAAGATAAAAACCTAATGGGAATTTGTCTACTCTCTCGACTTCGAGTCCATGACCGTTCCATCAGGGTTTTTTTTTTTTTTGACCCCTCCCACTGGACGGAATATGGCCGTCATTGGAAGATGGCTATTGGTTGACGACCGCTATTGATAATTGGCTTGCGGCTAGCAGACTGGGACCAATTTCGAATCAGCTGCGATCATTTCAGATGGAGGGTTTGCGACCACCTCCGACGACCTATCAAAGCCCCTGCCCACTCAATCCTTTCCCCATGAACAACATGGCTGACAGGTGTGACCGATGACAGACAACCAAGATTTTCCCAAACCTCTAAACCTGCAACCACTATTTACCTAGATCCCTCCTACGACGAACCACTTATTAGCAATCGATTGGCCACTCCTACAGACTGCTATAATATATCTACTATAATTCCTTCAACGGTTGAACAGATGGCGCCCCCTCCTCCGAATTCCCATACCCAAAACGCTCACCGAAGTGATGGTTCCAAATCCAGTGACGGCAGTGTTTCCAAAAATGACTAGGCCAGACACCCATTGATCAGAACTGCGCTGATAGTGCTATAGTATGTTTACTGTAACTTTTAAAATGATTGAAATTGTCCTCAGCAGAATCAATTCATTCCTAATCAGGCAACTGTGTCTTCTATCGAAACCAGCAACTCATTTTTCGGATACCACCGAAAATAAATTTGTTCTCAATTTAGCAAGTAACTTATTTACGGTTTTTTTTTTGTTTTCGTTGGATATAGTAACTTTCAAAATTCACTTTGTCATTTTGCATATTATCGCGTGGGTTGAAGTACCCAAATCTATGTACCAGTGTACACACCTTGGGTAGTCATCATTGTTCTGTCTGATTTTGTTTCTCGGGAATTATTACGATCAGTTTGACGGAACTATCATTCGTAGATCCTGCAGGACATGCTGGACGTAACCATCTCAGCACAATATCAACATTTGAAATTTCCAGGATTATTTTCATCAGATATGACGAATGAGAAATGATATGCTGAGTTCGCACATTGTTTCTTGAAACAGCTTGGTTTCAACAAAATAATCGTCAATGTCAGTCATAGAGCCATTATCATGTGTTTATTTTGGAGAAAAGACATCTTAGCATTGTAGTACCAAAGAACATCTTCTACAGATTCATTCCGACTGATCAGTGTCATTCTCAGAGCCATGAATTGATATACATATGTTCCCACTGGAGTGAAGTTCTCAAGTCTCAATGAATATATAATACCTGATAATTTCACCACATTTCCTGACTTTCCTTACAATTTGGTGAATTCGATTATATTTTTCTTTTTTGTAGCTTCATCTGTGGAATGAGCATACCACAAGTTAAGATCTCGCGAATTTCGTCTCATTCTGTATTTTCAATCTTGAACATTTTTTCGATCGACAAGTTCGTAAAACAAGAATATACAATAAATTATCTGATATCATCACACAAAGTGAATATAATACAAATAAAAAATTTTTATATATAAAAACTTGACGCCGTTGTCATTTTCTCCAACAATGAGTACAAAGCAGTATGGACTACACAGAATCCAAATATTGAGATATTGTAGGATCGGAGTTTTATAACAATATGGGAGGAACATTTCAAGGAATCATTCAACTCATAAGAAAGGATTTCAATTCGATTATAATAAAAATATTTTTCACTATTAGTTGTGTTTGATGTCCCTCGAGTATACAATCCTGAGGTAATTCGTGAAACAGAGTATTTTCTATAGGAAATTGTTGATCCATACTGCATTCAGAGGAGAGTACACAGCTTGGAATACCAATGATGAGCATTGAATCAGAAGAAAACCTTGTTCTGTTTGATTTCCGGTGAAACTGAAAAAAAAATGAATGTGGTCACCTTTCGAAAATATAAAATTTCAATTCCTTCCAATCTATGTTATTATAAAATTTTCAGTTTGTTTGTTTCTTTCTTCGAGCATCATGCAAAACTACTGGATCGATATCGATTCTGTTTGGTAGCTTATGATTGGATTTGAAAACTGGTATATATTCCATCTCGCTCCGATGAGCCGGAGATATAACAATGAAACCACTATTTGTTTGAAACTATAAACAGGATGTTCGATTTTATGAACATCCTGATGTGGAATCATCTGCGACTGAAGGGTGAATCATTTGCAACTGAAAGGTGAACTTTAGTCACTATCCTCCATCGTTCAAGATAACCTCTTGTGGGGTATTCATGTTAAAAAGGGAATCATTTTCAATTGAATATTGAATGAAAGTGTTTTTCTGTGGATTTTTCAATTAAGAGAAAAATAATTCTATTCAATATTCAATTGAGAAAGTTTTCCTTTTCAATAAAACCACATTTCCTCACTACCAAGTACTACCATAATCAGGTGAGCTCCTATTTCAAAATTATCTTTCAATTGTTTCATATATATATATATAAATATTTATATATATATATATATATATATATATATATATATATTTCCGTGTGTAACAGGATCATGGTACACCCCCCGAATCTCCTTTCGTTTTGAAGGTAATTGATTGAAATTTGGGATATCCCATATACATAACTACTGGCACTTTTTGACCTACAAATGATTTTTTTTCACTTCCGGTTTCGCTGGAAGTGATACCAACTTTCAATTCATGAATCAAACACCCTGCATATAATTACATTTCTGAAATCTGCATAATTTTTTGAATCCAATGATACCACATAAGTGACAGTTCAAACGTCAATATCTTTGATAATTCAATTTTTAGTTTGCCATTCAAGTGTGCCATGATGGTTCCGATTCATTGCAATTCACCCGTCTAATGCTAGAAAAATCGAAATCTCATCAACAATACTAAATTGCGTTTTATATGAGCAAATAAAGTTCAGCGTAATCGATTTTGGGGTAGAACTAAATTTTTTCAAATGGAATCATAATGGTACCGTGGTACCATTTATTAGTACTATCAATAAGGAATTTATTCATACCTGCTAATAAAATGTGCGATAAATACAATCAAAATTACAGTTAAAAGAAAATAAGATAATACAATTACTTTGTTCTAATTTAATGCTAAGAAGTTACTAAGGTGGCTATGAAAAACAAAAAATGAACACAAAATATTACAACGATTGTTTGAAATGCTGCCCATCAACGTCAATGCACTTCTGAACTCGCATAGCTTTGAATGCCTGTTGAAGGTTATCAGTTACTGGAGGAGGCTGTGGAAACAATGAAATTATTCATTCAGATTGTCAAATAAATAGGTATTGGTTTATCGGAGTTTTAATTGTGAATTGGAAAAGTCTTTACATTTGTTGTTATTTTTTTTCAAAATGCCCCACATTTATACAAGGTATGAAAAAGTGGACATGTTAATTATTTATGGGAAATGTAGAAAAAATGCCGTTGCGGCTAGAAACCTTCATGCCAACCGATATCCTGATAGACAATGTCCAGCAAGAGAATATTTTAATCGTTTCGAAAATCAATTCCGAAGCGAGCCTAACGAAGAAAACGTTATTATTGACGAAGGGACGGAAATTAATGTTTTAGCTCGAATATAAGTTGATAAGACTGTTTCTTCAGGGCAAATTGGGTTTGAATTGGAAATTAGTCACCAAACGGTAAGCTGAATCTTGCACAAACATAATCATACATCTTTCAAATATCAATTGCACCAGCACCTGTACGAAAATGATTATGAACGTAGGATGGAATATTGCAATTGGATCTTGCAGAATAATGTGCAGCCAAACAATACTTTTTTGGGGGAGGATTCTATTTTCGGACGAGTCTAGGTTTACAAATATGGGATTATTTAACCGACAAAATACAAGGTATTGGTCAGAAGAAAATCGAAATTCAAGTGCGGTTCGATTTCAATGTTTGGCTTGGAATACTCGGTCGTAGAATCATTGGTCCAATAATATATGGAGGACGCTTGACTGGAGATAAATACTTAGGATTTCTGCAAAATGGAATTGAGGACAGGTTTACTGAATTACCTGTCCATCTACGACAGGGAATGTATAATAATTCTAGAATAGTAACAGATAACCGTCAACAGGCATTCCAATAAAACGTAATTTCGACAAATGGTCCTGTGCAATGGCCTCGAAGGTCACCTGATTTGACAACTCTTGATTTCTTTGTTTGAGGCCACTTGAAAATCATTGTCCATGCAACCGCCGTTACAACCCGCGAAGACCTGAAGTTTCGAGTAAGTCGCGCAATTAATAGTATAACGGCCCAGAAATTAGCGAACGTTCTTCAAGAAACAGCTATTCGAGTTCAGAAGTGCATTGACGTTAATGAGCAGCATTTCGAACAATTGTTGTGATGTTTTGTGTTCATTTTTTGTATTTCAAAGCCACCTTAGTAACTTCTTAGCATTAAATTAGAACAAAGTAATTATATTATCTTATCTTCTTTCAGCTGTAATTTTGATTGTATTCATCGCACATTTTATCAGCAGGTATGAATTAATTCCTTGATAATAGTACTAATGAATGGTGCCACGGTACCAATAGGGTTCCATTTGAAAAAATTGAGTTTTACCCCAAAATCGATTACGATAAACTTTATTTGCTCATAAAAAACGCAATTTAGTATTTTTGACGGGGTTTCGATTTTTTTAGCATCAGACGGGTGAATTGGAATGAATCGGAACCATCATGGCGCACTTAAACGGAGAATGAAAATTGAATTTTCAAAAATATTGACGTTTGAAATGTCACTTATGTGGTGTCATTGTATTCAGAAAATTATGCAAATTTTAGAAATGTAATAATATACAGGGTGTTTTATTCAAAAATCGAAAGTTGGTAACACTTTCGGCGAAACCGGAGATGAAAAAAAAATCATTTGTAAGTCAAAAAGTGCCGCTTATTGTGTATATGGGATATCCCAAATTACAATCAATTACTCCTAACACTAAAGGAGATACGTGGGGTGTACCATGATCCTGTTACACACGGTATATATATATATATATATATATATATATATATATATATTTTTCCAAGATCCATATATTATAAAAAAGTATAAGCGGATATTGAAGTCCCGACGGCGCGGCGCAGCTGAAGTGCTCGAACTAGAGCAAGTATTTTAAAGACCAGTTATTCACGAATACATTACGCTATTTTATCAATTGGTACACTTTTAAATCATGAATACTGTTACTATTACTACAAGAAATGGAAATGAGAACTAATAATGTAGAATGGTTGAAATCGTGATGTGACATCAGTATACCTTTCGTTGTCATGCAAATTAGGAAAACAAAAATTAATCTGCAATCTGTGTCATGGGATTAATTATTGTCACCATAGTTGTTACTGGTGTATATTGCTTACAAATGAGTTCTAACGTTGATTATTCAATTAGTGAAGCAGGATCGCGGTTAATACCGCAAAACTCGAAAAACGCCTATGAAAAAGAATACGACAAGTCCATCGAATGTATGGAAGAGCAAAAGGTAACAAATAAAGTTGTTCGTGAGCAAACAAATGTCGAAGCAGTACAAGGCGCTAGCCATTCGATTTTTATTTTATTTTCGGAGGTGGAGGAAAACCATTACGGTAGTGTCAGACTCAGGTACACCTACTAAAACCTATACCCTGAAGGCTCATCAGGTTGTGGCCTCCGACGACACTCGAGGCCTCTGGCCCATTGTATCTTACCTGGAATGATTTTTTCCTCCAATCGTATCCATGGTTTCCGATTAAGTTTCGCTTCGAGTTCCTTCCTAGCGACTGCATGTACTGCCGTGGCTACCCTGCGATGCTGGAGGTTCATCTGGGGCTTCCTTCCTTTTGTTCAGCACTTCGAAGAGTCCTCTTCTGATCTCGGAGAACGCTCGGATTCATAACCTCTTCAGTGTCCTGGAAGACACTGAGAATACCAAGAGGTGTCCCCATTCCCTTTCGGTGTTTCATCTCGTGGTCATCTGTATCCCCAAGAGAGTGAGGAGGAAGAGGTTGGTCCGGCCCTGTGGTGCCCCCCGTACAGGGCTAAGGCTGACTACACCAAGATTTCGCTCTGTTTTTCGGAGGCTCCGTTGTAACACCGTTTGTTTTAAGACCTCGGTGTCATACATCTGTCGCCACAGCGCTCACAGCTTGGATTTAGGTCTGTTTGCCAGAGCCCCGTTAGTCGAATCGTGGCCGCACAAGTGCCAAAACAAATGTCCACAAGCTATCCCATTTCCTCCATACCACCATTCGAAATTACAAAGTATGTTGAGGATAAACAAAGGGGTCTATAAAATCATTTGCGAAAGTGCTTGCTTTCATCACGGCAATCAGCAGAATGACGTATCCAGAAAGGCATATATACTCAAGGAAGATGATTTGCAGAAGTTTTTCGCAGATGCACCGGACATTACCTATTTATTCTTGGAGGTGGTAGCCATCTGGGTATCTGTGGCTCTTGTAGAAGATGTGAATTGTTCGATTTACGCTTACATGACATCAAGGAAGAAGGAAGCGTATTATTATTCGACCATTTGAGACAGTGAAGGCTCGGCGTTGCCGACAGTGATGCAAATAGTTATGTGCTTTTGATGAAGCAGTATTCATCATTGCCCTCCCAAAATGTAAGAACAGACCGAGTTTTCTAACGTGATGATGAGGGGAAGTGCACCAATCAAGTGAATCGGGCGATCCTGAGAAATACACAGGACATGCATTTTGACGTCCGCTACTATTATGGCGAATGGTGGAATGACAATAGATCAAATTCCAAGACAAGAAGGAGTAAAATCGTCAGCTGTGGGACTGATTACATTGAAGAGAGTATTAGCAATGAGAAGAATGTGGGAGTGCTATTAAAGGAAGTTCAACCTCAATGACTTTTTAGCAGTTATAATTTGAACAGAATTTCCTCTAATTTCTCTCTCTCTAAATTAGGGAGTCGGCTATATATGTAAGTGAATCGTTGAGATGGGGCGAAGTAGAGGGCAAATCATTCAAGGTTGCCGCTGTCCCATAGGAGGTCTGACATTCAATGATAAGTCAATATAGCGAATAAGTTTTTACCTGATTTCGATCCAGATGAACCGTCATCATTCATTTCATATTTGGATGCAAATCTATATGGTCATAGCATGTCGCAACCTTCATCTACTGGTGAATTTTCATGGTTCACTTGTGAAGCATTCACCAATTTGGATATAATGGATGTGGCAGACAATAATTCATATAGATATGTTCTTGAAGTTCCCCAAGAATTGCCCGATAAAGATTCAGATCGTCCTTCTCTGGTGGAAAGCATCATTCCTCCCAATTTCAGGAGCAAAATGAAAAAATTCATTCCAAATTTGAATGACAAACGGAGATACATAGTCCACTATAAGAACTTGAAACAAGCCATAAATGAAGTCTTACATCGATCTTGATACCCAAATGAGTAATAGGTCCAGCAATAAATCTGAAAAAGACTTTTATAAACCAATTCACAATGCGGTTTATGGCAAAACAATGGAAAATGTAAACAATAGAATTGATGTAAGACTTGTCATAAATTGGCAAAATGTTCATAGAATTATGGGAGCGAGTGCACTCATTGCTCGACCAAACTTCAAAAGATGCACAATTTTTTCCGAAAACTTTGTTGCACTTCAAATGGGTGAAGTGGAAGTGCATTAGGATGAACCAATGGATTTTCACTATGAATGTATTGAGAGAGAGTTTGGTCGGAATGCCGACACAGACTCGCCCATTTCAAAAGTAAATACAGACAACTTTCATGATTTTTGAATGAAATTTATACATCTAATTATGGAAAATAGGATAAATTAGATATACTAGTCACGCCTTCTGTCTTGGGTAATTCAAGGGATGAGTTTCGCTATGATCCTATAATTAGTTTCTATGGAACTGGTGCTGAAGCGTACTATGTACAATCGCTTGCAAGTTGAGAGGGCTGAAGTTGTGGAAAGATTAGTGATGAAAAACCAATTGACTCCTGACGATTACGAAAAAATTGTTGAAAATGGTGGTAAAATTTTAGGAAGATGAATTCCTTCAGATGCATTTCACATGATATGTATAGTGATATATTTGAGAAATGAAGTGGCGCTCTCATTTGAGGACGATAAGCGATTCATCATTCCTAACACAACACAGACACTGCCTTGGGGCCATATAGATTTTTTTTTTTTTTATATTCTGGTTCCCACGAAAAGGGATATCCTGTAATGTTCAGAGAACATCGTGGGAACCTAGGGAAAGAAGGTAGGAGTTGGTGTTCTTCTCAAATTTCTGAAGGTTGTATGCCTCGGGGAACACCTCCCTAGGCAATGAGTTCCAAAGCCTTGCTGTTCGTTGGATGAACGAGTCTTTGGAAAGTGATGTTCTGCAGGTCTCCAAAGTGACCACGAAGGGGTGTGATGACTGAATTCGACGGGTTAATCTCGAAGAGACTGCCAAAACAGGAACGATTGTTGATATTTCAGAAGAGCATCGCCCATGAAAATATCTATAAAATAGAGACAAATCGCCAACTTTTCTACGGTGTTCCAGACAAGTGAGCGAGTTTGTAAGCGAGGCATCACCGACGAGACGAATTGCCCTTTTTTGGACAGAATCCAATAGCCTCAGAATATGTTTAGGTGCCGCACTCCAAATATGGGAACAGTATTCCAGGACAGGTCGGATCTGTGCCTTATAGATCATAAGCAGCTGACTGGGGGTGAAATAGCTCTTGGCACGAAACAGAAAACCAAGTTTTTGGGATGCACTTTTGGCAATGGACCTCACGTGATTTTCCCAGGAAAGGTTATTGCTGATAGTAATACCAAGCATCGATATGGATGGCTTCAGTGGTATGGTTACTCCTGACAAAGTTATGTTAGGCACAGTGAGATCGGCTTTTCTAGAGAAAAGACATGCTTGTGTTTTGTTTGCATTGAATTCTACCAAGTTATTAGATCCCCATTCGAGAATTGTTGCTAAGTCCATATTTATATTATTAACATTTCTTCCTCGCTCATTTCTGGTTTCACGGGCTGATATAGGGGCCCTGGAAGAGAAAGCGGTATGGAGAGTACTATCATCGGCAAAGCTGTGTACTGGACATGAAGTTGCTTTCAACAGGTCGTTGATGTGAAGTAGAAATAGTGTTGGTGCGAGAATGGATCCTTGCGGAACACCAGCATTTATGAGTAGAGTGTCAGATGAAACTCCATCGACCACTACATGGAGAGACCTGTTTGAGAGAAAACTAGCGAGCAGAGAACACAGCTGAGGGGGCAAGCCATAAGACGGAAGCTTGGCGAGGAGTCCCTGGTGCCAAACTCGATCGAACGCCTTGGAGATATCTAATGCCACAGCTAAAGTTTCTCCATACTTTTCAATAGATAGCTGCCATATATGTGAGACGTAAGCGAGCAGGTCACCAGTTGATCTCTGATGGCGGAAGCCATATTGCCTATCGTTGACAATTCCTGAGTCTTCCAGATATTTCATGAGCTCGATGTTGATGGCTTTTTCCATGACCTTTGAAATAATAGATAGCAGTGCGATAGGTCTGTAGTTGCTAGGTAGGGCCTTTTGCCTTTTTAGGACTGGCTGTACTCTTGCAATTTTCCAATTGGACGGAAATACCCCCAAATTGTAAGAGTGGTTGAACAACTTGCGAAGAACAGGTGTTAGTTCGGGGCACATTTCTTGAGAACAATCGGCGGATTCCGTCAGATCCACAGGCTTTGTTGGTGTTGAGACCCAGCAAAATCTTTCTGATAGTACGTTGGCGAAAGGTGATCTCGGCATGTGACTGTCGATAGGTGTAATGTTCGGGGGTTGTTTTCCCGATGAATCCAGAGTGGAATTTCCAGCAAATAGGTGCGCAAAGATATTGGCTTTTCCTGGGCAGTCGTTGCTAGTGTTCCATCTTCTTTGGTTAGGGAGGAAATGAGCTGAAGTGAAGTTTCTACCCACAGCTTTACGAAAGACCAAAATGAACGGGATCCGTTAGGACATTCAGCAAGTTTTGATCTTATTTTGGCTTTGTGGGCATCTTTTGAGCATTCTATTGTCTCTTTACATATGCCTCTAGCCTCGACATATGCTGCTCTGGTCTCAGGGCCCGGATTTTTTAGCCATCGATGGTATGCTGCCTGTTTGGAAGCCACAGCTCTAGAGCAGTTTCTGTTAAACCAGGTCTTATCGGATGATGTTCTCCTTTCGGTATTCGGTATGTGAGTTTGCATCCTCAACATGATGATTGCAGAAATTGTCTCAGCACATCGTGTTGGATCTACTGAAGAGAAACAAACTCTCTTCCATGGAAACGCTGAGAAAAACATACGAAGACCTTCCCAGTCGGCCGAATTGTAATGCCACATGAGACGGGGTGGTATTGTGCAGCTCGATGGTAAATGGAAAGAGCATGTTGTGGAGATGAGGGTGTGGTCAGAGTTTCCAAGTGGGGCACAAACTTCTATTCTATACGGGTCAGGATTGGTGGTGAGGAAAAGATCTAGTGTATTGGCAGACTGGTCGTTGACATCAGGGATGCGGGTTGGTAGCTCGACCAGTTGTTCTAGACCATGAGTGATGGCGAAGGCCTCGGCTTGACGACCTGCATCATCTGTTTTGTTAGAGAATTTGAGCCAGGCAGCGTTATGTACATTAAAGTCTTCCATGATTATAGTTTCAGCTGTTGGATGGTTCTCCTGAATGTAGTCCAGTTTGAGTGATAAAAACTCAAAGAGGTCGTTATATGAAGGTTCATTAGGTGATAGGTAAAGGCAGCAGAGGAACTCAGTCAGTTTGGTATCAGATAGCTTGAACCACATCACATCAAAGTCTTTCGGTTCCAAACTCTCTTCACGCTGGCATGAAAGGTTAGCCTTGGCGTGAAGGCAAACTCCACCTTTGAACCTGAATCGAGAATGAAGTTCGTAACCAGGACAAAGCATATGGACCTTGTTGGTGAACGAGTTTACTTGTGTTTCTGTTAGAGCCAGAATATCCGGTTTTTCCGTCTGTAGGTGATGGTGGACGTCATTGATGTTCTTGTTGAGTCCGCGGATGTTGCAAAAATTAATTTTTAATGTTGAGTCCCCTCGAGTACCTCCCGCCTGAAACGAATGGAGAGGTATTTTACTTCCGGAGTGTTTTACCTAGGAGACTTCATCATTATTACTATTAGGATGCACCTGAAAATAAAGGAGGAATTGGGGAAAAGGAAAGAGGGAGACCGGAAAGTATCGACCGAACACTGAAACATGGAATGGTCCATTTCACAGCACACAAAGTCGATATGGTGGTATTTCACCGGGCGATGAGACCATCTTCCACCTACTACTACTACTACTACCTACCTACTAGATATTGAGTTCTATCCATGTGATCCCCATGAAAATATTCGGTTGTATAAGAACATGATTGATTCACTTGCCCAAGAGTACAATACAAATCCGATAGTAGATTGGACCTTCTAATCACATTACTACATGCAGAAATGAACTAATAGTTCACAACACTCGAACGATAAATATATATATATATATATATATATATATATATATATGAATTGTAAATGGGTAAATTGAAAAATTCATATTTGTTCGTACTGGAAGTCATATATATGGAAACCATTATAATAATAATAATAATAATATTTATTCATCTGCTCGATATATAAACAATAGACAATACATTGTACAGACTTTTGATAATACATTTTTACATTTTACTTTTGAATATGTGCGGATATGTGAACAAATAAATATAGGAATACAACATATAAGGCATGGCCTTGAATGGTGTCAAGTTATACACATTCTACCTGAGATTTGTTCCTATTCATAGTACTTATAATGTGGGGTTCATTAAGAAAAATCACGGGTTTGTGAATAATGAACCTCCATCAAATAAAACTTATTAGGTGTTCTTTATAGGTTATCTTTAACGAATAATAGACATAGAATTATAAAAATAAAAATAAATAATATATAAATAAAAATAAAAATAAATAGTATATAAAAATAAACAATTCTAACAAACTCTTGAGTTGTAAAAACATCTAACAAAACTAATCTGAACTAGTGTACCTATAGTTATCAATTATATTACTTTAATATTGGAATGGTAATTATTTCTCACATCAATGAAGTCGTGTAATTGCGATCGAGGAATTTGAAATATCCATTTTTTCACTTTTGTTTTGAATAATTTATCTGAATTTATATTTTTCATTTCAATCGTTAGAAGATTATAGAGTTTTGGTCCCAGATAGGTATGACATCTAAGTGCAATATTTTTTTCAGGTTTTGGGATTACTGAAGAAAGTTTTTTGTATCTCGTATCGTATTCATGCTCAATAGGAATTAAGGTATGTTTGTGTTGATGTTTTTTAATAAGAATGTTATAGTAGAATAATTGGCGAGGATTTAAAATTTGTGATTCTGTATATAGTATATACGATGGATAATCTCTCGTTTTTTTGTAGATGATTTTCAATAAAAATTTCTGCATTCTTTCTATTCTTTGAATGAATGTGATTGCAGCACCACCCCATGCTACTACTCCATATGTTAGATGTGATTCACAAAATGCGTAATATAGAGTTTTGAGGTATTGTATTCTGAAGATTGATGAGAAGTATTTAAATTTATAAATCAGATACCTTAATTTTTTCACTAGGCTGTTAATATGTGGCTCCCATTTTAGATGACTGTCAATGATGACTCCAAGGTATTTAATTTTGTCTACGGCCGATATTTCGAAAGAGTTATTTTGGTGTGAGATTGTAAGATTTTTGTAAGACGGAAGATATTTAGAATAAGATGTGAAGGGTATGAAGAATGTTTTGCTAAAATTGATAGACAGAAGTTTCTTATCAAGCCATTTCAATATTTTTGGGAAGTCATTCTCAACTTTGGCCTTGAGTTTATCCCAAGAGGAATCTTCATGAAATATCACCGTGTCATCAGCAAATGTTATGAATTTTCCCTCAGTAGGAATTTCAAATAATTCATTCAAATATACAATAAAGAGAATCGGTCCCAGTACCGTTCCCTGTGGAACATCATATTTCACTGTAGCTGTTTCACTCATTGTTTTGTTTATTTGTACAGTTTGTGTTGTTCTGCGAGATAGCTTTCTATCAGTTTATATGGGTTCCCTGAAGCCGATTTCTTTCCAATGCTCGTAGTAATTCCGGGTGACTTACTGTATCGAACGCCTTTTAAGGTCGACAAAAAATTCCAAGAGCTGGTTTTTCTTATCTATCGATTTGTTCATATTTTCCGTTAGTAGAGCAATTGCATCATTCGTAGATCTTTTCTCCCGGAAACCAAATTGTTGATCAGACAGAATTTTGAATTTTTCAAATATCTCATCAGACGTTTCTTTATTATTTTTCGAATAGTTTAGCTA